>CM028345.1:53069725-53355929 GCA_016618105.1 Dendrobium huoshanense | reverse complement strand
AAGCCACCCCAAACGAGCCCTAAAGCTTGGCACATATCAACTATGTATATGCATTAGACACCTATAATAAGTCATTTTCTAAACAATAAGATAATGATCGAGTCCAAGCCAAATTGCACAAAAATAGCATAATCAGGGAATAATGACACCAAATATGATGAGAGTATTTGTCAACCTTAAAACGTTACCTATCATTTACAGCTACTTTAGCAGATCATAAAAGGCAAATATCAACATAGAAGAAAACTAAGTCCAGATTATGCTAATTCATTTCGACAGATCTGATCCAAGCATTCTAAACTAACAAGTCCACAAGAAAAGGTCAGCTCACATTGAAACTTCTTACTCGTAAAACCTTATATTTCAGCTCACCAAATTTAAGGCTTTGTTTGAAGCTTTTTGCACCCCGACCTTGACACCTCTTGTCTCGCCAATGGAGGCAACTGCCAAAAAGAAACTAATTTGTTTAACTTATAATTCCATGAAAGTAATAGCAAGAAGAAGCATAATCCATTGATGCAATTCTATAAGCTGGCTAAACTTGAACAGCCAAACTACCAAGTACATTAATTAGATCATACGCTACTTTCATGCAGACAAATGAAACAATTATAAGAATCAACATATTCTTAATCATGCCAACTAAAATATAATTAACATCATCATTAGTCTAATCACTACCTTTTAGGCTCGGTAACATATCTTGACATCTGCTTTGGTCGCATTCAGGTTACCTAGTAGCAACAAAAGTTGATGTAATGTACTTTTAAAGCGCCATAATATTTTCTTACCTGACATTACTCTTGGAGCATTTTGACATTTAGACCCCTTTAACTAGAAAATTTGTGTTCAACTACATACCATTCTTTGTATAATATATCCAACATACTTGTTTTTGCAATTTTTACATGATCCTCCAATATATTAATTGATAAACATCAATTACAAGTTCACTAAAATTTACCATCATTATTCTCCATTAAGCAGCTTATTTTGCAAACTTACAAAGTAATCAAATTTCACTAACCAAGGAAGAGAACTCATCTATTAAGCTATGCCCTCAATGCATGGCAAACTATAAGGCGTTCAAGTTAGGCGTCTATAATGATTTTTTTTAAGCGTCTATTATGAATTAGATTGGTTAATGGATCATTGTGAGTAATTGAGTTCATAGATAATTATGGGCATTAAGGGCTCAATAGGTAGATTAAAAAATGTTATATTGTTCTATATTGCAATAAAATACCCCTTTCAAATCTGATATGAAATGAATCAATGAAATGAACAATCTGATATGCCAAGGGGGGGCCCTTGTGGGGCCCAAGGGAGCTATTATTCATTATATAAGGTGGAATCAAGAGAGAGTTATTTACGAAGATTTCCTAATTGTGTTTGTGTTGCTTAGGAAAGTTTTAATTATTTAGGAAGGTTTCCTAATTGTGTTTATGCAATTTAGGAATGTTTCAATTATGTTTATTATGTGCAGGGGCTATTTAAATGGGAGTTTTGTCTAGGATTAGGATCTTTTGTTTGTTGAATTTATTTCTAGGGTTTTCCCAAGGTTCCTAGTGGCGGCTCAGATTTGTGGGAGAGTTGATCTACCTCTCAAATAGTCGATCAATTGTATCTTGTATTATTATTGAATGAGAAATAAAATATTATCCCCTATCTTTTTATTCCTGCATTTTTTTTTCTTCTCATCTACAACTTGTTTTACTTCCAAGACAGATAAAATTGGTATCAAAGTGAGTTTTTGGAGAGATGGCAGCAAAGAAGGTGGATGCATTGCTAGGGCAAGGTGGAGCAAATCAAATTCGGGATAGAGGAAAAGTTCTCAACCATCAAAGGAAGGTTTTCAACCATAGAAAATCGGATGGAGAGCTCATTTGAAGGCTTGGAGGAGATGACGAGGAAGCTCATGAAGATAAGGGAAATGAGATCGAACAGGAGGAGTTCGACGAGGAGAGTTTATTTTATCAAGAGACACCTCTTACGGCTCCGATAAGGAGCATATCAAGGTTCCCGGATAATGGGACAACAAGGAGATATTTTTTGGTGGAGATTATACAGTGGACGACCATTATGAGAGGTATTTCGAGAGCAAGGGGAATGGGATACCGGGGATGGAGGTGGTCGAGGCGATACATAGAGATCGGCTCATGCAAGGAAGAGGGAAGAAAGGTGAGATTCCCACCCTCGAGACATGAGGGGAACCGTTGGAGGGAGGGATAGTTAGAGGTAGATACTAGGGTGAGGAAGTTAAAGATGCTGATATTTGAAAAGATTGATGCCCATGGCTAGGTGGAGAGGTATTTCGCGGTTAATGATTTGAATAAAGATGAGAAGCTTAAGGTCGCAGGGCTATGTATGGAGGGGAAGCCCTAGCTTGGTTCTAGTGGAGTGACGCCAGATATTCAATCCAATCTTGGGAGGAATTTAAAGATTGCTAGTTGGAACGTTTTCGAGCCACTCGGAAAGGAGATCTGCACGAGCAATCCTTTGCCTTGACTCTGGAGGGGACCATCATAGAGTATATGGAAAGATTTGAGTTGTTGTTAGGGTAGTTGAGAGGGATTTGTAGGCAATGATGGAGAGAAATTTCATGAAGGGCCCCCAAAGCCCGACATACGGCCATATCTTTGGTTGTTGAGATCAAGGGGGTTGAGGGAGAGATGGAGCTAGCCAAGATAGTGGAGGATCGGAGACTGGTGGAAAAGACCAGGAGGTGCGGAGTTAGAGGAGGATCCTATAAGAGTACCTCAACTACATTGGTATCGAGGACCCAGACACTCTCTTTTCAACGGGAGGCACTGAGGGAAAAGTGTGGGGGAGTTCGCCATGAGCCAACTTTAAGCACCTCCCAGAAGCAAAGGTGCGGGACAAAAGAGCGAAGGGTTTGTGCTTCTAATGTGATAAGAAGTATGCACCTAGCCATCGGTTCAAGCATCGCACACTCCAGGTCCTTATGATTTGTAATGAGGAGACTGACAGCAAGTAGTCGGGTGGGAAAGATGAAGAGGGAGGAGTGCAAAGGAGTGTCCCTGAACTCAATGGTGGGATTTACTCCAAATCACACCATGATAGTAAAGGGACATTAGGGAGCGGCCAATGGTGATCTTGATTGATAGCAGGGCTACTCACAACTTCATCTCAAATTAGATCGTGGAACAGTTGGGCTTGGAGTTGGCAGATAGAGAGAGCTTTGGAGTAATGATGAGAACAGAGAAGGTGGAGAGAGTAAAGGGATTTGCATAAGGTTGGCACTGACACTCCAGGACATACAAATAGTGGAGAATTTTCTTCCCTTCGATTTGGGGAGCACTGATGTGATTCTAGGAATGAAATGGTTACAAACGATAAGGAAAACGTAAGTGAATTGGAAATCTTTAACTATGGAGATTCATGTGGAAGGGAAGAGGGTGGTGCTGCAAATAGATGTCAACCTGTGCAGAACCACGGTTTCACTTAAAACCATGGTCAAGACAAGACAGGGAGATGGGATGGGCTACTTGGTGGAGCTGCAAAGCCTAGAGGTCATAGATTCAAAGCCAGCTAAGAACCCTGAGTGTGTACAACATCTCCTACAACAATTCCTGATATTTTTCAACAGCTTAGCAGGTTATCGCTACCTCAGGAGCACGAGCACACCATTACCTTGAAGGAAGGGGTTTCTCCTATCAGTGTTCGATCGTATCGTACCCCCAGATTCAGAAGGATAAGATAGAGATGTTCATCAGAGAGATGCTGGAGGAAAGAATTATCAGACCCAGTGTGAGCCCTTTTTCCAGCCCAATTTTGTTGGTTTAAAAAAAAAAAGACGATAGTTGGAGGTTTTGTGTAGATTATCAGGCCTTAAACAAGGAAATTTTGCTAGACAAGTTTCTTATCCCCATGATTAATGAATTGTTGGATGAGATGTTTGGTGCGGTCATCTTTGACCTCGAAGGTTGACCTGAAGTTAGGGTACTATCAAATCAGAATGAAGTAGGGGGATATGCACAATATAGCTTTCAGGACCCAGGAGGGTCACTACGAGTTTTTGGTAATGTCTTTCGGCCTTACCAATGCTCCAGCCATTTTTCAGTCCCATATGAACTGGGTATTTCAATCCTACCTCAAGAAATTTGTGCTGATATTTTTTACGACATCCTTATCTACAGTCTTACAGAGGCAGAGCATGTTTGTCATCTAAGGACTATATTGGAGACTTTGGGGGAGCACTAAATGTATGCCAATCTGAAGAAATGTTCCTTTGCACAGACACATATGGAGTACCTATGACATGTGGTAGGTAGAAAACGAGAAGCAATAGAGAAGTCCAACATCCAGGCTATGTTAGATCGCATAGGATACCATCGGAAGTTTGTATAGAGGTATGACAAGATAGCATGGCCACTGACAGAGCAGTTGAAGGACAATTTTAATTAAGGAGAAGCAACAACACAAACCTTCGAACAATTACATAAGGCCATGACCAGCATGTCAATATTAGCAGTTTTTTTAATTCAGTAGGTCATTTGTGGTGGAGACAGATAGATCAAGATACGGAGTAGGGGCAGTACTCAAGCATGATCATCATCCCATTGCTTATTTCATCTAGGTGCTCATGACTAGGGCGAGGCTCAAGTCCGTATACGAGCGGGAGTTGATGGCGATTGTCTAAGCCATCCAAAAGTAACGACCCTATTTGTTGGGGCAACACTATCATCTAGACGGATCAGAGGAGTATGAAGCTTATGTTGGAGCAGAGGATGGTGACTGAGAAGCATCAAAGGTTATTATCCAAGTTACTTTATGATTTGAGATCTAGTATCGCCCAGGACTAGAGAACAAGGCCGCAAATGTACAATTGAGGAAGACAAACAAGCCACAACTAACAAATCTATCATTACCAATGGTTCTACACTTCGAAGCCCTGAGACAGAAGAGCAAACAAGATAAGGGTCTCAGAAAGATTATAGCTAAGTTGTTGCAGGACCCAGACATCATCATGGTTACACGCTGAGGGGGCCCCAGCTACTACATAAGGGGCTATTCGTCTTACCAAGGACATTGGGATACATTCCCAAGCTATTACAGGGAGTTTCATGGCAATGCAGTTGCAGGACACTTAGCAGTTTAGAAAACCTACAATCAGTAATCTGCGAAGTAATATTGGGCAGGGATGCACCCATATGTAAAGAATTGGGTTGCGAGATGTAATATGTGCCAGTAGCACAAGTACTTGGCCATGAAACCGAGAGGATTACTATAGCCTCTAACTCTGTTGAAGAGGGGGTGTGAGAAGGAGATGATGGACTTCATCAAGGGGTTACTGCGTTCAGAAGAACTTTTTGTGATACTCGTAATAGTGGATAGTCTGAGCAAGTATGCACACTTCTCCAACGGACTTCACTTTGGGCGCCATTTGCCTCCTAGTGGCATCGCTCGGTTGATCTCAATCTTCCTCCATGAAAGTGCCACCAACAAGAGAGTGAGTGAGAGACCCAAGGTGAAAAGTTCTATTTGTTAATTGTGGATTAGTGTTTCTCTCCATAACGTTACTATCTAATTCTATGTTGTACAATTTAATATTGTCCCATTAATCTAGTTGTAACCGCATGCCTTACTTAATTTCGACTTGATAATTCCAAGAACTTAATTCGGGTAAGCATTAATTCTATAACTAGCAAGGCTTTAACAATCTTATATTAAAATCCCCAAGCAGTTCTTGTGCATCGCATGTTGTTTCACATCACCTCTCCTATTATAATGAAAGACTTATGGAATGAATAATTTCTGATACACCGAAGAGTTGGACAATGTGGATTGCTTGGGCCAAGTATTGGTACAACACTTTGTACCATTCAATAGTATAAACCAGAGATCCACCTAATTTGATACATTATGGGCATAACACTACACCAGTATCCAGTGTAAGTTAATACTTAGAGAAGAGATATAGGATATTAGTAGAGCTCAAGAGACATTTATTAAGGGCCTAGCAGATCATAAAGAAAAAGGCTGGTGAGCATATGAGAGAAATACACTTCGAGCCAGGAGACATGATTTACTTGAAGTTGAGACCCTACTAACAGAAAACACTAACCAAGAGGTGGAATGAGAAATTATCCTCACTATACTTTAGGCCTTACAAAGTTTTGGAGTGCATTGGAGCAATAGCCTATCGATTGGGATTACCATCTTCGTCAAGCTTGCACCCAATATTCATGTCTCACAGTTGAGGCGGGCAATATATCACCCACCATCTTCATTACCCTCGACTTTTACAGAAAACATTGAGATCATTTTGGAACCCCTAGGAGAAGAAGGGGTGCGCCAAGGAGAAACAATAACATAAAATGTACTAATCAAGTGGAAGATTTGCTAGAATATGAAGCCATATGGGAGTCATACGAAATGATCAAGAGACAATTCTCATCCTTCCACCTTGAGGACAATGTGTGTCTTTGAGAGGAGGTGGTAGAGGGGAGTATTAATATGCGGGGGGGGGGGGGGGGGGGGGGGGCTTTTGGGGCCCAAGAGAGTTATTATTCATTATGTAAGGAGGAGGAATCAAGGGAGAGTTGTTTAGGAAGGTTTTCTAATTGTGTATATGCTGTTTAGGAAGATTTCTTAATTGAGTTTATGATGCTTAGGAATATTTCAATTGTGTTTATTGTGTATGAGGCCTACTTATGATAGACTTTTGTCTAGGGTTTGGATTTTTTTGTTTGCTAAATTTTATTTCTAGGGTTTGTCCAAGGTTTCTAACGACGGCTAGGGTTTTTGGGAGAGCTTACCTACCTCTCGAATAGTAGATCAATTGTATCTTACATTATTATTGAAGGAGAAATAAAAAAATCAGCCCCTATCTTTGTATTCCTACATTTTTTCTTCTCATCTACTTATTATTTTTACTTCCTAAACGCATCACAATCCCCTTTTGATAAGATAATCACTTCCTCCTCCTTAATTCCCCTAATTTCTAAAGTTGTCAACAAGCTCAAAATCATCGCTAATTGATACGATCTTTCATACCGTAATCAATTGGTTCTCTAATTGAATCTTGTCGTCATCTCGTCAATCACTCCTTGCAAAACCATCTCGTCACCAACCACCCCATCTTCCATCATAAATCATCCACAAACCCATATATGTCCTCAGATTATTTCCACATCTCCCGCCATCGACACCTAGATGCACTTTGCAATTGCTCATCCTAACAAACTTAGATCTTCCACACTTGTAGCGATCCATCCATTTCTTCTCAAGTGACGTTCAAATCCTTCTTCCAAACATTGCCCCATGCCATATTATGAGATCAACATATGGGATTGGATCTAAAAATCAGATGCGAAGCATATGCTATAAACATGGCAAGACAACCAACAACTATGAAGCCTATCAAAAAAGATGGTACAAACACATTCCACAAGCATAAATGATAAATGGGTCCAAATATATAATAAAGAACTAGTCTAATCTTTCTTTAAAGTTTGGATAGGTAGATCGATTATATATTATAAATTTGGTCTACCCAAGTAGTATAAATTTGGTCTAATCTTTCTTTAAATTTTCAGTTCTTACTAGTCTGGTGGAGGAAGATGTTTTGCAAACGGGTGTAAAAGCTATACATGGAACAGAGAATATTGAAGGAAATGATGAGACACAGATTGTCAAGCCTTCTTCTAATCCAAAGGTGAATAATGAAGCATGTTTTCCTAAAGTATGTGAAGGTAATGAGAATGAAGTTTTCAGTGAAGTTGGTTCTTCAAACATCAATATTAAGCTTGCCAAGGAGCTTAGAAGACTTGGACCTGTTAAGCTGCTACCGAGAGGAAGCCAGGAAGGAAATTAGAAAATGACTTGAAGGAAAAAAAGGGAAGCTCTTCCCTTTTTGTCCCATAAATGGCTTCAATTATGTTTTGGAATTGTAGAGGAGCCAAGAAAAAAGAGGCTTCTCTATATTTGAGGGAGATAGTGAAAGAGAATAATGTTTTTTTTGTTGGGCTTTTAGAAACAAAAGTCTCAAACTTCAGCAATAATGATATTTCCAGCCTCATTGGGAATGATTGGGAGTTTGTTCAAGTACCTGATGTTGGTTTATCTGGAGGGATTTTGATATTATGGAAGTTTAAGCAAGCTTCATTTAACTGCTTATTTGCTTCTAATCAAGTTAACATTGGTGATCTAGAAATCATGAAGATGGGAAAGTGGAGAATAGCCACGGTGTATGGTGGTAGAGAAGTGGTTCATAGAAGAATTTTATGGGATAATCTGGAGGAGTTTTGCTCTAACAATAATCCTGTAATTGTTGGGGGTGATTTTAATTGCATTTTGGCTAATGAAGATAAAAGAGGAGGAAGACCATTTCGGTTCTCTCAAGGAGCTAGAGAAATGAGCTCATTCTTAGCAAGGTGTGACCTTCATGAAGTAAATATTGTTGGACCAAGATTCACTTGGTGCAATAATAAGAATGGAAATGCTAGAATCCTAAAGAGGTTGGATAGATGCTATGTGAATCCGGTTGTTTTGCAATCCAATCGGATATTGGTGAGACATTTGATAAGGGTTGCTTCAGACCATTGTCCTATCATATTGAATTTTTTGGATGCTAATTTTGCAGCTGACAAAATAATAAGATTTGAGGAAGTTTGGGCTTCTTATCCGGCTTCTATTGGAGTAGTTAAAGCAGCTTGGTCCAAGAAGAGTAATGGAGATTATGCTCATGTGTTGAATCTTAAGTTTCGAAGATCTATGAAGGCTCTGTTTTATTGGAGTAGAGCTAAATTCAAACAGTTTGAACAGCAAAAAGTTTCCCTTAAGTCCAAAATTCTGGAGTTACAGTCCAAGGAGGCGGAGATTGGATGGCTGACAGAAGAAGATATCTTTATTCTTGAAATTTGAATTCAGTATTGGCAAGAATGAATACCTGGTGAAAGCAAAGAGCAAAGATAAGGTGGATTAAGGGAATTGACACTAATACTAGTTTTTTT
Source organism: Dendrobium huoshanense (assembly GCA_016618105.1). Taxonomy (NCBI): domain Eukaryota; kingdom Viridiplantae; phylum Streptophyta; class Magnoliopsida; order Asparagales; family Orchidaceae; genus Dendrobium; species Dendrobium huoshanense. The sequence goes on along the minus strand of CM028345.1, from coordinate 53,346,951 downwards.
CACTCGTTTGCATCAGCAAGGAAGAACTCCAACTGTATTTATAAAATTATAAATGAAGATGGATCAGTCATTGAGGATCAGAAGCTCATTTCTGAAGTTTTTCTGAATTTTTTCAGCAAAAAATGGAATAGAAGAGAGGGTTATCTTGAAGGTTGGCCTTGTCCCAGTAGAATGATTGATGAGGAGGATAGAAGAAGTTTAAACAGAGATCTTTCTATGGTAGAACTGGAAAATGTTGTATTGCAGACTAACGAAAGCATTGCTCCTGGAAATGGAGTAACCTATTCCTTCATGAAGTCTTATTGGAATATAATCAAGAATGACTGTTGGTGTGCAGCTAATCAATTCTTTAAATTGAGAAGAATGAATGTTGAATGGAAATAAACTCTTTTGGTTCTCATTCCAAAAGTGGTGGTTCCTTCTTTACCAAGCCATTATAGACCTATCAGTTTATGTAGGTCTATTTATAAGGTGGTTGCTAGAATTTTATTGAATAGAATGAAAAACATGATTCATAAAGTAGTGTCGGTGGAACAAGCTGCTTTTATCAACGGAAGAGCAATGGGAGATCATATTCTACTGGCTCAGGAGATTTTTCAAAAATTCAAAACTTCTAAATGTTTAAAAGGCTTGGTTTCTTTTAAAGTTGATTTGGAACAAGCCTATGATAGCATGAGTTGGAATAGTCTTAAAGGTGTCTTAAAATACTTTGGTTTCCCGGAGATTTTCTCTAGCTGGATCATGGAATGTGTAGAATTTCCTAAATTTTCTTTGCTTATTAATGGTAGTTTATCTAGCTGGATTCATGCGGAAAATGGATTTAGACAAGGGTGTCCTCTTTCACCCTATCTATTCATTTAATGTGCTCAGCTATTTACTAACCGGTTCAATCTTAACAAGACAGCTACGGGTATCCAAATTGGAAGGAATTTGCCAAAAATATCACACCTTTTATATGCATATGACATCATTATCTTCTCTCATGCTAGTGTTAAAGAAGTTAGAGAAATCAAAGAATCAATTTCAGATTTTTGTTGCTGGACAGGGCAGAAAGTTAATGCTGGAAAATCTGTTATGTTATTTGGCAAACATGTTAAAAGAAGGAAAAGAAAAGTTGTTGAAAAAATCATGGGCTTTAAAGTGGTCAAAGAATTCTTGTATTTGGGAGTTAAATTGGCATTTGGGAGTTAAATTGGCATTGAGAAGGTTAAAAGCTGCAGATTTTTATTTCATTGTGGAGAAAGCCTGAAGCTTACAGCGGTGTGGGGCAGCAAACATCTTTCCTTGGCTGGTAAAATGTTGTTGATCAAAACAACTTTACTCTCTATCTCAAATTTTTATTGCACTTTTTCATTAGTTCCTAAAAGCATTTTAAAAGATGTAGAAAAGCTTTGCCGTCAGTTTATCTGGAACAAACAAGATGGGGAGTTTGGTTTGCATTATGTCAGCTGGAACAATTTGTGCAAACCATTGGACCAAGGAGGAAGAGGTATTCGATCTTGTGTGGAAAATGTGGATGCTTTAAGAGCTAAGTTAGCTTGGAGAGTTTTTCAGGATGAGGAGTATTTGCTGTTTCAAATGCTAAACCAAAAGTATGGAAATTGGCAAGATGACTATGTTTCTGCAGCGGTAAATTCAACATGCAAAATTTAATCCAGTGGAAAAAAGGCGTTAAAATCTGTAGTGAAGTGGGAAGTTACAAATGGTTGCTCTATCAACATCTTGGACGACATTTGGATCCTTGATAAAAAATTAAGCTCATGGCCAACATTTGTTTCAGTCCAAATTGTGGAGGATGAAAAGGTGGATTGCTTAATTGCAAATGGTAAATGGAATAATATGAAACTCAAGCAGTTTTTTGGGGAGGAACTTAGTAAAATAATTATGAAGATTGGAATTCATATGAATCGAGATAATGACAGACTACAGTTAATCCATCAGCATTCGGGTTTTTCAATTTCTTCACTGATTTACAGAAATTCAGTGGTGAGGACCATAACTGTAAGTTCTGGGACTGTTTTAAAAAAGCAAGATTGAGCTCAAGGGTTGAAGTCTTTTGGTGGAGGCTGTTCAACAAGGTTTTACCAACTTATGAATTCTTGTATCAGAGAAAACTCCAGGATAATTTCTGCTGTCCAAGAGGTTGTGGAAATATTGAAGATGTTGATCATATCTCGGTATCCTGTATTAAATTCAAGAATGTTATTCAAAACTTGAATAAATATGGATTTCAATTCGGTTTTTTTTATTTATTTCAATCATGTTGGAGGTGGATGGAAGAAAATCATAGCAGAGAAAGTTTCATGGTAAATGTTTATTGCAATGCAGTATATTTAACTTGGAATTCCAGAAACAAATTAATTCATGGGGAGATCGAAGATTGTTCACTGCTCCTAGCTTCTAATGTTGTAAGTATGGCCTCCATTTCTTTTATGGCTGATGGAAAATTGGGTCACTAGGGTACGAACCGGTCTTCTAGACTGTTTAATAATTGGTACCCTCCTCCTCCCAATTGGATAAAAATTAATGTTGATGCTTCCTTATTAAAAAATTACAAAGCCGGCATTGGTGGTGTTGTCAGGGATAGTAAAGGAAGATTCATTTTGGCATATGGCCATTCTTGTATACATTGGGATATTGCTTCTCTTGAGCTTTTTTCAGTTCAGTTTAAAAGGGAAATCAAGAAGGATTGGTTGCAAGATTATCAAGGAGTTATTATTGAAGGAGATAACTACAATGTTATCAAATTTTTGCAAGGCTTGGAAGGGAAGTGGAAAGATGATCTTTTACTGTTAAAAGATCATAAGTTTATTTTTTTTAATTGGGTGAATAGAGAATGTAATAAGCTAGCTAATTTATGTGGTAGTTATGCCATTTGCAATAATTTTTGTTGGGAGGATTTAACCTCTAATAAGATTCCTTCCTTATTCTTTAATATGTTAAAGGAGGAATCTAGCGTTTCTAGTAGTTTGTAATTAGTTTGCTTTGGTTAATAAAAATTTAGCCTTGTGCTTCTTCAAAAAAAAAATTACTATAAATACCTCTTGATGAGGACATCGTCAGCATTTTTCGACATGTGTACCATCAGGAGACGCCGGAGATCGACGGCTACGATCATGAGTTTATTTTGAGTCATTTTATGTAGTAGTTTATTTGATTTTTATGTTTTCCCGTTTTTGCCCTTATGGGTGGTTAGTTGCTATTGTAGCCCAAGGGGCATTTTAGTCTTTTATTTTTCTTTGTCATTGTGAGGCCTATTTATATGGCCCTTCTCTTGTAATAGTTTAGTTTTTGATGAAATGAAAAATTTAGCTCTTGTTCTCTTTGTGAGTTCATTTCCCCACGATCTCTTAGTGAGTTCGCCGGAGAAAACTAGATCTCTTAGTGAGTTCTAGTTTTTGAATTATCTCATCTTGTGGAAAATCAACGTGGAGACGGGCGAGGTTAGTAAATCCGTAGCCGTCGAAGCCTTGAAACCTCCATCTCTTCCTTTTCCCCTTGCTCTTGCCGCCGCCGCCGCCGGCCACCCTCCTGCCTGCCAGCCGCCGGCCTCCAACCGACCAGCCACCCGCCGGCCAACAGCCCGCCGTCCACCCCTTGGACCCCCATGCCGCCGGCCCCCTCTAGCTCCCCCATTTGAATTTTGAATTCCCCTCTCTTAATGACTTTCCTAATTAAGCCATATTAATTTGGAAAATTAATTAAGAGAAGTTGCACATATTTGAAATTCAAATTCCCTCTTATTTTCATTTGAATTTGGAGTTACTTATGATAATCAATTCTGAAATTAAATTCAGATTTTTTATTATGTTTGTTTAATTCTTTGTGGTCCTCATGTAATTAATACTCAAGCCCCTCTCTCCTCTACATGTGGCCGACCCCTTAATGGGATTTTCTCTCTCCCAATTTAAATTAAAAGCTCCACCAAATCAGCCCCAATTACCTCCTCAATTAATGCTCCTAGTCATTAATGAATTAATTTGAAATTTCAAATTAATCTCCCTCAAAATCCACTTGGAGCTGAGTTTAAATCTCCCCGTAGCCCCACCCCATTAATTGTCCCTAAATTAAGTCTCCAATCAAACACTTAATCTCTCGCAGCCTTAACTGCCTTCTCCAAGCCCCGTCCTCTTGGATATTCCCCATTCATAAAGTTGCTACGGGCTGTCCAAATCCCTGGACAAAACATACAAGCTGTCCAGAAATCCTAGACAACTCCATTGCTGTCCAGGAAAAGTTCAGTTGCTGTCCTGAACTAATTCCAGAATTCTGGAAAGATTCTAGTGGCTGTCCCGAACTTTTGAACCAAGAAAACTGCTGTCCAGTCCATTCGGAATTGGTCCATTGCTGCCCAGAATATCCCCAGTCACTGTCCAGAAGTATCATGCTCACTAATCAACCTGTGGATTACCCGCCTCCGGCTACTTCTCCAACGGACTTCACTTTGGGCGCCATTTGCCTCCTAGTGGCATCGCTCGGTTGATCTCAATCTTCCTCCATGAAAGTGCCACCAACAAGAGAGTGAGTGAGAGACCCAAGGTGAAAAGTTCTATTTGTTAATTGTGGATTAGTGTTTCTCTCCATAACGTTACTATCTAATTCTATGTTGTACAATTTAATATTGTCCCATTAATCTAGTTGTAACCGCATGCCTTACTTAATTTCGACTTGATAATTCCAAGAACTTAATTCGGGTAAGCATTAATTCTATAACTAGCAAGGCTTTAACAATCTTATATTAAAATCCCCAAGCAGTTCTTGTGCATCGCATGTTGTTTCACATCACCTCTCCTATTATAATGAAAGACTTATGGAATGAATAATTTCTGATTTATCTCTTTCTAGTTTTTTCTTCTTTTTCCTCTTCTTTTCTTAGAGTCTACACCTACTTGAAATGTGTCAAAGCTTCTTGGATCAACAAGAAGTATAATAAATGGTGCTCTTGTTGCACTAGCCTCACATTCCCTCTCCTCTTCTTGCCGATCAACGTCCCTCCTTCCCATTTGTACGTCCGCCGTCCTCTGCTAGCTTTCCCAGCCACAATCTCCAGTCAATCAAGAAGCTCCAACCTTCCAAACGCAGCTTCTAGGCGCACTTCATCAGCAATATTGGACATAGCTCTTCAGTTCTACTCTTGAAAGTGCATATTGCATCAATTAAAGATAAGGAAAGAGTACAAGAAAAGTACAAACTGGTATGATATCAATCTATGTATTCCCAAAACAAAAAAACAAAAAAAAAGGAAGAGCAACCATTAAGAATTACAATCCTTACAAAGCTACAAAAAAACGAACTGGCAAAAAGAAACAAAGGAAGGACCTCCTCTAGTGATAAGGTGAATTCCTTCATGAGTTTGTAGTGTGCACAAGTAAAATAGGATAGGGACCAATACAAAGGGTGGGGACACCAAAGGGGATCTTCGGTTCTACCAAGACTTCTTACAGCTGCTGTCTTCAACCACTTCTTTTACACCCAAGACCTTCAAGAACAACAGCAGTCCACCTATTCCAGCTGATGTTTTAGACACAACACCCACCTTATTGCAATTGCTGTTTTCAAGAAACATCAAACCTCAGTTCCAGCCACATTCCCAGCATTATTTAGACAAGAATTAGCTTCTTGCAGCTGTTTTGATATCTCCTTTTCATCGTTCTACTGCACATTCAATCTTAAAAAATTCCACCCAAAAAAAAAACTTCAACAATTCCACCTTTTTTCAGGCATTGTTTGTCCCAAGAATTACAGTTTTAACGTTCCAAGATCTGCAGTTTCAAGGCCAAACAGCTGTAGGTTTTTTTCAAGACCTGCAGTTTTCGCATGCAACAACATTACAACAATTCCATATGCAATTTTTTCAAGGTCTGCGGATTCTTGCAATCAGCCGGTCCTCCACCTCTTGCAAATTTTCTTTTCAAGACCGCATCAGGTTCTCCGTTACTTTGATCCTCTTACTTATTTTGCATTTCCAAATACATATTTCTACTGGATCCTCTTCTTTACTTGTTACAGGTACCGATTTTTTTCTTCTCAAGAATTGCATATTTCCAATTTCCATCATCTTGAGACCCATCACCATGAAGAATTCTGATTTGGATGACACATTAAGATCCATGCAATCTCATCAAGAATGTCAATTTTCCGAAATTCAAAAATCATTACAACAAGCCGATGTTCAATTTGCTTCTATTGGCTCATCCCTTCAACAAATCCATGCTTTCAAGGATTTCATAGACAAAAAACCTGATAGTTTGTGTATTGACTGTCCACATACTCTACTCCAACAAGATACTTACTCTTCCACCGGCATCCTTAGTTCCTCCGACCAAATCCCTTCTCCACAACTGCCACCTGCTTCGACCATTGGTCATCGTATTTATCTTTCATCCTTATCTCAACCAGTTAACATCTGTCCTGGTCATTCTCTACATTTTCATATGAATGCTCTTCATATTTCAAGCCCTTTTTCTATTCAATATTGCTTGTTCATAAATTGGATGGTACCTGACATTTTTGCATTCATTCTAGAATCCTTGAAATACTCAACATTCAAGATATATTTCCTATGCCAATAGTACATTAATTTTTAAATGAAATAGATAGATTTTTTTTCCAAACTTCATTTTCATTTTGCCTCTCAACAAGTTAGGATACATTCTAAAAAAAATATTCATCAAACTATTCATGATAGTCACTTTAAATTTCTCATTCTTTTTGTCTTTGCCTTCTCTCAACCTTGAAGACAAGGTTATTTTCCATGGTGATGGGAGTGTTAGACATCAGCATATTGGATCCAAAATTAGATGTCAAGCATGGGTATAAACATAGCGGGACAACCAACAACTATGAAGCCTACCAAAAAAGAAGGTACAAACACATTCCACAAGCATAAATGACAAATGGGTCCACACATGTAATAATGTATTAGTCTACTCTTTCTCTCAAGTTTGGTTAGATAGATCAGTTCCATATTGTAAACTTGGTCTACACAAGTAGATTCTTAATTTTTGACTTAGACAAATTTTAGACAAATGAAGTAAAATCTTTTAAGATTAAAGGCCAAGCAAAAGAACTTTTCTTTTTTTCTTTTCTCATTCTTACCAAGACATCCTGCCTTATGAAGCATCAAAACATCCATCAAGTCATGCTATACACTGCATTGGACGCTACGACACTCTATGATGGCATATCAAAGATGTCATTTGATGTGTATGATATTTGTTTTTTTTAATAAATTCTAACACTCCTTGGATGCCTCCTGGGGTTTTTCCTAAAGACGTCTCACATTTATTGCATACCTCTAAACACATCGTGAATATGTATTAGCGTATATGATCATACTCAACTTATATCATGCATATCATAAAAATTATGATTTATTATATGTGATTCCAAAAAATTACAACATTATGAGTACGATGTTGTAAAAATATATTTACATAAGAAGAAAAATAATTTTTTCATCAACTAGATTTATACTAAAATTTTTTGTTAGCTAAATTTGTACTAAATACCGTTGAACACGTGTCATGCCCTATTGATGACCACATTATCAACTCAAGATGAATTGCAGCAGTCAACCCCAGATATCTGAAAGCCAGCTCAATAACAAAAAACAGGCTAAAAACAAAAATAAAATAAATTTCTAGGAAAAACGAGTATAGATATGTTCACCAATCAACTAAAAACATGAGTAGCTTAGCCAGTAACTTCAACAATGTCTTAACACCAAAATAAACTTGTTTATAAAAAATCAAACTCTCACAGTGTAACAACCAGAAAAAATCTGAAAGAAAGAAAAAAAAACTAAATTTATGTTTGAACTAGCGCGTTGCGGCGTTGAGCTTGTAAATGTTGCGGCACTGCGCCTGTGAGTGCAGCGGGGTCAGAAGTTGCCGCCGCAACATTGAAGGTTCTATTCTACAATAATTCTATATTCAACATGCAGCACTGCAGCGTTAGGTGGTGACGCTGCGATGCTACGATTTTTTTTTTCTCACTACTCGCCTCTCTCGCTCCACTAGCACCGGCTTTGTAGTGGAAGGAAGTAGGAACAAGAAAAAGGGAGAGGAAAAAAAGAGAGAGCAAGGGAAAATCCGTATTCTGGTCACCGATTCATTAGCCATTTTTGTAAAAATTTCTCAAATTGCGGTAGGCGACTTTTATCCTATTCCAGTTTTTAAAGATTTTAATTTCAACCGTTCAATTTGTTCCAAATTGATTTTATTACATTTTCTCCGGATTTAGTGAACTTCCACCGTATATTTTTTTGTAAGTCGTAATACTAATCATTATGGACATTTTGACAGGTTGATTGTATAATTTCACCAGGTACAATGGAAAATATTAGTTTGTATGATTTGCACATAATAGTAATTTTAGTATTTTAATATAAAATTATTAATACATGCATAGTGGATGAATATGGGCATGTGATTGTATAATAGCTAATTGTTATTATTTTTGTAATAATATATGTGAAGATAAATAAAGATTGGTTATTTACTAACGTTGGTTGGAGACTGTATGACCTGTACAACACAATGGATCATCCAGCTTCTCATTAAATATTGTTATTTGGTGTTATCCTCTATTTATTCATATCATTCTGATGCATTTTAATATTTTCTTTGCATTATTTTTGTTTTGAACAATATTAGTTATATTTTCTATTTTTGTTTTATTTTTATGCTATCCAATGATGGTGGTAAATCCAATGATCATGGTAGGAAAAGGTTTGGTTTATGCTTGCCTTGGGTTTGCCGGTTTTGGGGTCCAACTTGTCCTTTGGGGCTATTTTCTAATTTCGGGTGGGCCTTGACTGTTTTTGGTTTGAGCTTAAATTGTTGAAATTCTAGTGGTGCCAGCTCATTATTATCAAGTAGTGGTGTAGCTCATTATGAGCTGATGTTTAGCTCTGAAATTAAAGTTGAAGTGTGCAAGCTTTTGGGTGAGTGGAACTTGCCTTTTCCTCTTCCTGTTGCCTCTTGAGCTGCTGCGATTTTCTACTGGTTTTCCTCCCATGAATTGCTTTGATTTCTCTGTCCCGTGGTCCCCTTTCTCTCATTAAAAAGTGGTGGTTGTTTGGTTGCTGAAAACCGTGACTTACCTGTTGGATTCCTGTGCTTGGCTGTTGAAACCGTGGCCTCCTTGAGAATTGTTGTGTCGTTTGGGATTTCTATAAATAACTCCTGGTTTCCTATGCTGAAACCGTGGCATTGGCTCTGTATTTGGCTGGTTCCTTGGCCTTGTTCTGCTTTGAAATGGCAGTGACTCTTGGGATATCATGCAAGGTGACTTTTGGCCTTTCATTTCTATTATTTTTATATGGGATTTAAGGGGTTTTTGGGCTGTTAAGTTTCTCCCCTATTGCCTATATATATGAGATGCTTGGAGATGAATGGGGGTGGTGAATTATTGTGAGCAAAATTGCTATTGACCTGCGGGTTATTGGAAAAGCTTGCGAGCTTTGTCCGTCTTCTTTCTCATCCCCTCCGAAAATCCTGCGGGCTCTTTCCAACCTTTCTTCTCGGGCTTCTAATCTCTTCGTCTCTCCGCAAGTTCCACTCCACCTGTATCTTTCTTCTAGTTTCGTTGGTAAAGTTTGTTGGCTGTTTTGGTGAAGCTGTTGGCTATTTTGGTGGCATTTGCTGGAGGAGTTTGGTAGAACGTTGGACCCCTTTGCAGTGGTGGACCCTTTGGTTTGCATATCTAAACATTATCTACAATATATATATTCCTACAATCGGTGCATGTGAGGAGTCCTCTAGTAGGATGATCTGAGGATAGCTTTTGTTTGTTTTAGTTTGTTTCTTTTGTTAACTTTCTTTTGCTTTGACTTTGTTGGATGATCGCTTCTTTTCTATTCTGAAATTTAGTTGTTTATTTAGCCTATTTTGTTCTCCAAGTGGTGTCTTAAATTTCTAAAGAGCTAGTCTTGAATTTCTTTGTTCTCTCTTTGTGTTTTTGTTTCAAGTTGCTTACATCAAATTCACACATTGAGAGTTATAAGTAGTTAACTACTGTACCGATGGGTAAAAAGTGACAACTTTGTTTATTGAGACAATGATTATTGACTTACTAACTATTGAAAAAACACCATGTAAGTCAAAACTCCTTATTTGTTTAGTGTGATTACTAGAATGCATGTTACTGCACTGCTTCCATTATGTTGTTATTGTTATTATCATTAATTCATTGTTTATTGTTTCATTGTCACTAGCACGTGATTTCTATTACTGAGCATGTTATATTGAATACTAAATTACTAATTTCATACTGATATACAGTAGTTAAACAACATGTGTATACGGATTTGATAGTACTGCATTATTATATATTCCGACAGTCTTCATAGATACTTCAATTTTACCGACCTACATGATTTCTTTATTGATCGGATAGCACTATCATGACGTATAATTTAAAAATGATTGTTTATACTTTATTATTTCAACATCCGCACCGGTTTATAGATTTTACTCTTTTGTGCAGCACTATTTTACTAGCCTCCATACCATACGGATTTATTATTTTACAAATCTTACAATTACTGCATGTGTTTTACTCTTTATGTACGGATTCGTGATCATATTGATTGCTACTGTTATAAATTAACTGACGACATACATATTGCTTTTTTACCGTGCTTTGAGTTCAGTTGTAAGATTTATTGACCAATTGAGCCTTTTAGCTTATATATCTAGTTTAAATAATTTCAGGTCAAGGAAGATGATCGAAAGTGTGAGACTGATTAGTTACAAGAATCCTCAGGTTTTATTGTAGTTTGTTTCTTTTTTTCTTTATATATTCTTTTGTACTCATAAGTAAAAGGGGTGTTACATTTTTATGATTCTTGGATACAACAACAACATCATCAAGCCTTTGTCCCACTACGTGGGGTCGGCTACATGAATCCTTTTTCGCCATTGTGTCATGTTAAAAGTCAAATTCTCATTTAAATCATTTCTACATGAATCCTTATTCGCTATTGTGTCCTATTATTTTATGATTCTTGGATATTGTATATAATTTTTGGAGATTTAATACACACACACACACATATATATATATATATATATATATATATATATATATATATATATATATATATATATATATATATATATATATATATATATATATTTATTTATTTATTTATTTAGATAGCTCTAGTTATTATTATTATAAAAGATAAAAGAAATAATTCTTCCGAATTAGATTTTGGGGTGTGACACAAAGCATTGTGCCTTCAACAACATCATCATCAAGCATTATCCCACTACGTGGAGTCGGCTGCATGAATCATTTTTACCCATTATCATGTTAAGAGTCAAATTCTCATTTCGATCTAATAAAAAATATCATTTATATTATTTTCCAACCAAATCTTTTTAGATCTAACTTTATCTTTTTTTAACATGGGCCAAATTTAATGCATCTACTCTCCTAACCGGATCATCAGAAGGCCGACGTTTTATGTGTCAGGGAGAAATTAACTTCCATGACAACATTTTATACTTTTAATAGAAAATATGTAGAAATTACTACTACATGAAATACGTAATATACTAATAAATAGTAATGCCAGTTGATCTGCAAAACTGAAGGCCTTCAAATGCAAATTGGATCCCTTATGTGCATGTATGCAAGGGAAAAGTGAGCAAGAAATCATGCTCAAACGAAGGCACAGCATTAAAAGGGGGGAGTGAGATAAAACAGAAACATCTCACCTTGTGCTGAAGCCTCATTATAGTAGATATCAAAAGTTTATCACCAATGATGTGCCTCAACCTCTTAACCAGATCGAGCCTAGATATTTGTCTCTTCTGATAAAATGAAAAATAGGAAGATAATCAAATGAGCTTAACTTTCAAAAGGTACAAGCATAAACAAAAAAGATAGATGTCTTAAAAAGAACCTTGAATTCTTCATAATGTTTATTAACAAGATCCATATCTTGAGAAGAAACTTTGGTTGAAATTGCGGCGAACAACATAGAAAAGGGCATCCATGGCGATGTTGGTTTTGGATCTCTACCAAAAGAATCAGATATACCATGTACATTGTTGGCTGATCTAAGTGTCGGGTTATCATTCCCTACCTGAATGTTTAAACAAGAACATCATAGGCCATCATTTCTTAATTTTATCAAAAATTAAATTCTAGCTTGACATATTAAATTAAAACATCAAAAATAGATGAAACCAAAACAAATAAATTACCAACACATGGACCAGCGAAATGACCAAACCTAAACTTTAAAACTACTAAACATATAATATACCAACTATAAACCCAAGCAACCAATTCAAATTACAAACCAAAGAACTTTAAATTTTGAATTGGATCACATTTCGTGAATAACAAAAACTAAATAAGAAAATCAATTGTAATATTTAAAAAAAAAAACATTTACAAAAAATCAGTTATAGTATAGGTAATCTAAGTAATCATTGTATATTTAAAAAAAAACTATTTCCTGAAAAAAAAAAAAAAAAGAAAGTTAAAAGGAGCACCTTAATCGGTGGAACAGGAGAAGTACCATCAGTAATTGTGGAATTAATTGTCCTTTCTTTTCCAAAAATAAACTCTGAATCCAAGATAAGCGTCAACAGTTCCATAGCCAACTTGCCAAAACCTTACAAATACTAAAATAGAAATGTCAAATGACCAGATAAGAACTACCTCTAGCTTCAGAAGGTAACTTGAAAGTCACAACATATTCTAGGTAGATGTGAGTATGCATATTCTTATCCCATACGACATAATGCTTTGGTGCTGTAAGATCATCCACGCCACTATCAAAATTCTCACTACTGGGCTGAAATTGTGTGGACCCAGGATAAACAACTTCCACATTGCCCATAATGATGCGGCATAGCATCATATAAGACAATCCATTTTCGTCAACATCTGAATAGCTAGCACTGAATGAAGATATTATAAGCTTACATGCATAAAAACAAAGTACATATAGCATATTTTCACTCCCTGGGCATGGATTGAAGGTTTTGACAACCCACAATGAACAATTCCTATTATGACCAATAGAAAAAAAACCTCACCAGACATTGGAGCAGTTTACTGGAGCAAGATGAATGCCCAGTCCATATGTAGTACCACGAACTGGCTGTTCAATTCTCCTAGCCCCTCGCAACAAGATGTCTTCCACAGCAGACTTGCTGACAGGCAACCATGCATACCGTACATTAGCACTACCACCGCGAAGACTCTTTACGATCTCAACCTGCTTCTGGAAAGTTTGCAAACAAACTTCTCCAAATGTATTATCAGTAGGTGTCCTTGAGATGCTAACTACATCATTGGCCTTAACATGTGGGTAGATTCCACACAGAAAAAGACTCTGGATGGAACCCAAGATATCTGAAATATAATCTGCTCCAGTTTTTTTCGCCTGCACGGACCCTGAATATGATACATTTGCTGAATACAAAGAGCACGGTTCATTCTCTCCAATTCTTTCAGCAGTATCAATAGAATCATTGTCAACACTAACAGGATCAACATCCTTGACCTTTTCATCGTCATGAGGGCGTCCTATATTTGAACTTTCAGAAGCACTTGAAAAGACCACACCGTGATCCATTTCTCCTGATCCATCTAGCATACTAGAAACATAAACATTTCTCCCCTCGAGGAAACCACGTGCAACACAAGATTCCTGATAAATTTCTGGAAAGAAACATTTGCCATGCTCATCAATCCAAGCAATAGGCTTGCTAAGACCTGTTTTTGTATCTATATGAAGCATATGGACAAAATCCAACAAAATCTGTTGGTTTATATGTGTAATCTCAATTATAGCCTTCTTTGCTTGGAAATCTTCACGCAACAGGTGAGTGATCTCAGCAGTGAAATCCTTCCATTCACCGTCATGGTAAAACAACAACCGCTGGGGCAAGCCACTCTTCATGAAGTTACGATAATTTCTGACAGTAAGATTGTTGGGATGTAGGAACTTCTGAGCATCACAATTACAAGCTTTAACCATATTGTGACATGATAAAGGCAGCTGGGCAACTCCAGATTGAACAGCCAACCTACTGCCAACACAAGTAAAATGTGGGGAAGAGGGCAGTCTCTTCCTCTCAAAATTGTTAAGTCCGGAATTATGCAGCACCTTCGCATTTTTTCCTTCCATTTCCATTAACAAAAAAGCTAAATACTATATACCCAGTAAGCTTGCCTACAGTTATTTACAAATACGTCAAGAATATCCATAAGAACTCATGTTCACCATTATCTTCTCAGTTACCCTGAACAGCAAAATAATGGACAAAACAAACTAAGCAGAAAAACAATATCATCGCATTGGATTGTTAACGTAACAGATAGTAGAACGAAGCACTTTAGAGAGATGGAATGGATAAAATCTAAGTCAATGAAACAAAACCCATCAAATAGCACCTTATAATTAATATAAAGTTTAAATAAGTTACGCATGAGAACACACCAGACAGCAAAAGCGCCAAAGTTGAAATAGAAATTAAAAAAAGAGAAAAGGACCAAAATGGTCCCTCAACTCTTTGTAAGAGACCAAAATAATCCCCAACCCTTTTGAGGGACCATTTTGATCTCTCAACTCGTTTAAAGGGACATATTTTATCTTAACATACAATGTTGGAGTTAATGGTGTTAAATGTAATAATATTTTTGAATTTTTTTAATTAAATATTTATTAAATATAATTTTCAAGCAATTATCATTTTTCCTAAAAAAATTTATTAAACGTTTCATCAATAAAATAATAATAATAATAATAATAATAATTTTAGTTTTAATTTCTAAAAATTTAGTCATATTTTATAAAATAACTTACCAGACATTTGCAAGAGAATGTACCGTGGTGTCTGCTTTTTATTGATAATATTCTTCTTATTGATAAGACTAGTGAGGGAATTGAAGGAAAATTTGAGTTATGAAGCTAAACCTTAGAGTTTAAAGGTTTTAGCTTGAGTAAATCAAAAAACCAAATATGTGTAGTGTAATTTGGTAGTAATAGATTTAGTGAGGGAATTGTGACTTTGGGTGATCAAATCATTAAAAACAGTACACATTTTAGATATTTTGGGTTTATTATTCAAAATGGCGGTGTAATAGATGGTAATATTATTAGTAGAATTCAAGTTGGATGGTTAAAGTGGAGGAATGTAATGGGATGTTGTGTGATAGAAAAATACCTCTCAAACTTACGGGAAAATTCTATAAGATGGTGGTCAGGCTTGTAATGCTTTATGACGCAAAATGTTGTCCATTAAAATAGAAGCAAAAAATTAAGTTAAGTGTTGCAGAGATGAGGATGCTTGGATGGATGAGCGGATTTACTCTTAGAGATAGAATGCGAAAAGAGTATATACGTGAAAAAGTTGGAGTAGCTCCAGTAGCTAAATAAGATTAGAGAGAGTCGTCTTATATGGTTTGATCATATAAAATGTCGGCCTTCAATGACCTAGTTAGGAGAGTAGATGTATTAGATTTAGCCTACGTTAAAAAAAGTTAGCTAGACCTAAAAAAACTTGGTTAGAAAGTATTAAAAATGACTTTTTTTATTAATCTAAATGAGAATTTGACTCTTAATAGGATGCAATGGAAAAGGATTCATGTAATCGACCCCACATAGTTGGATAAAAGTTTGATGTTGTTTTTATTGTTGTTGTAGATAATAACACTGTCTTTTCTAACAGATGAATACATTAAAAAGACGATCAAGCGTATCCAGATGTTGTTTGTAGATTTAAATATATAACACAACTACAAAAAAATTGAAGAAGTTTTGAGAAAACATTATTTGAGGAAAAAATTCAATAAAATATTTCAAGAGACTTCCAAACTCAATCACTCTTAAGGCTGTTTTATTAATTAGATATGTTGAGGTTAGGACAACTTCTCCCAAATATTCTTTGTGAACTTGATTTTGAAAGAGAAGAGTAAATATTGACTTCTACAAAGTGCCACTTTTTTCTTTCTTCCATCCTATTGTGTTGTGGGTTGTAAGGTTAATAGGATTGCTGAATATGTTCATTTTCAAGAAAAAAATATAAATTCGGACTAAAATAATCTCATGAATTACCAATCTAGATTATTTTAATACTCGCACTAAATTCATTTTCCATCATAATAATAAAAATTAGAAGAATATGATTAATATTAGACCTTTATTTGATAAGATATACTAATGTCTTTCAAGTGTGATCAATGAATGTGTAAAATCCTTTAGCTTCAATAATAGTAATGATTTTATAATGTTTCTAATTATCGGAATGAATTATCATGAGAGTAGAAGACCTAATTTTGCTTTCAAGAAAGAAAATTCTATAATGTTTGGCAAAAAAAAATTCTATAATGTTAGGCAATTTCAAACTCTCACTATGAAAACTTTCTAAGGCTGGCTCAGAGGCATAATGTGCCATTGATTCAATGATTCAAGACAAAATCCCAAATTCATTTCAAAGAAGAAAGCATCTTAGAGCATAAGAATGGATATAATTTGGAGCGCCTGGGCACTCCTTAAGAATGCAATTCATATCGAACATTTGAGTTGAGGCAGCTCTCAAAAGTTATTATTGAGGCTAACATCCATGTAGTAGAGGGTATTTTGACATATTTATGAGATGCCTCAAGTTACAAAGCATGAGTTTTCCTAGGCTCCATGTTGGAATGTAACTGATTCAAAGGAAGGAAGACTTTCTTTGTTTTGCCCATTCTAGTGAGTAATTGGTTCGCACAAAAAAAGGCGAGTTCTGATTTTAGCAAAAGATGGGGACTACAACCTAAGAGAAGGCCCACAAATAAATCAAGGTGTTTTGGCAGGACTTATAAGTGTTTGTCATGGCCTAAAAATTAATTTGAGCCTGCAAATGGGTTTGCATATTTGAATTTGATAGAGATGACCCAAGATTTTTAGTTTGTTTATTCAATACAGGCGAACCAAAAATGTTTTGGTCAGGGTATTATATCAAAATAACTTAAAAAATAAAAATTTACGAAACAAAACCAAAAAAAGCACACAATTTGTATTTCTAATGAATAAGAACATTCATATTTACATCATTATGCTATGCTTGAAAAATTTTGGCTCCAAAGAATTAACTATTTGGTATTTGTCATGTAAATCTAAGTAAATATGTTGTGCTTTCCTGCAAGGCAATCCAGAATTGAAATAAGTAAAATCTAAAGGCACTATGAATCTCTAAAATCCATCATCAATAGTGGACTCAATCTTTGCATAAAAGATGGCTTTAAGGACAATTGATAAAATACCTCTAGTAAGGTGGCGATAAAAAGCATAGTTTCGAAAACCCGACCGGACTGGCCCGTTCTACCAGCTCAACTGTGAATCGTCCTTATGGCCGGTTTGGTCCTCATGAAAAACCAGTAAAGCATCAAACCAGTGAGAACCGGTTTGAACTGTCGGTTCAACATGCCAACTGTTGAACCGGTCCCGGTTTTTAAAAAGCAGTCAGTTCAATTCATAATTTATTTAAATAATTTAATTTAAAGTTTTATTAAATAACAAATTAGAAAAATATAACACATTTTATTTAATAATATCCAAAAATTGTAAATGATCATATATCAAGAACTAACAAATCATACTCACATAGTTCCACCACCTGCGAACTCTTAACCCATGAATACAAGAAAAGTTATATAAACAACACAATGCAAACCTCCCATGTGATGTGGGACTAAATAACTAGTTAAAATTTCTACAATGTGTGCATGGTGGATTGCTTCCATAAGCATTTTTTGAAAAAAAAAATTGTATAAAATATTCAAATAAAAAATAATTATAATAATTTTTTAAGTTCTTAAATTTATAATTATTTTTGTATTAAATAACTCTTAACCGTGTTATTTTAAAATAGTCATAACGACGACATAAATTAATCAAAATATCAAAATAAAAATGTATGCATTTAATACCCTGATCAAACCATTGAACCTTGAACCTTTCACTTTTCAAGTTCTATCTCTGGTCTAATTTTTACCACCTTGATAAAAAAGTAAAGAATCCATGATATTGTTAGTACAATCACGAAATAAAATCAAAATAAATGCATTTATGTATAAAGTAATGACAAAACTTTCAAATATTTCAATTTTAGAGGTAATGGTCCAAATGTGTTATATGATTTTACATAGTTCTATCTTTCTCACATCTTTCTCATAGTTAACTTCTTAAAGGTCATCATAGAAAGTATTTCTAAATATAGAAGTACAATTACTTCATCTCTTGGTTTGAATTTTACGTCTCTCTTGTTCACATCAACAATAGACATATAATTACCATAATTAGCAATTAATTTTCAATGAATTTTTTTCATGCAAAACACAGAAATAATATGAAATAACTAATAAATATACTAAAATGTCAAGAAGCATCCTGCAAGATACTAAGAATATACTAATAATGATTTATAATCCATTCCTAAATGATGAGATAAGAAAATTAAAAATATACAATCCACATAAATATGGTATGTCTACATAAATTAACCTCTTTAAGAAGGTTAATCCAAGTAGCTGAAATATTATTAAAATTATTGTTGCTCCTTTAAAGCTGTCCAGATGAATGAAAAAGTTGAATATCTTATTTACATTAGGGGCATCACTATTTGCAACTTCTTAGAAATGTTGACATAACCAAACTTTCTCCATAAGATTCTCTTTATGAGTTTGGGAATAAAAAATCATTTTAAAAAATAATTTCAATTTGATTAGTATAAATAACTTCACTAGAATTTTTATCAGGAGTTTGATAAAGTTGTTCAATTATTTCTCATCATTAGTAGGCAAAAGTTCACATTCATTCAAAATACCCTTTATCAATTTGCTTAGTTGATTTAACTGGCATGATTTGCTCACTCCAAATTCATGAATAGATAGAATATCTTTTAAAAGCTCGGGTTCACATTCAAGAGATTCTATGAAAAGTTCAGGTTCACATTTAGAATTGAATTTATATTTAAATAGCAACCCAAGTTTAAATATGATTCGATTTCAATTCCAAGTTTAGTTCTTAAACAGGGCTTAGATTAAGAATTGATATCAAGTTCAAACTGAATTAGAAAGTCATATTACAAATCTTACTCAAGTATAACTTCATGTTCATGAATAGTATCTAATGTAGGTGCATGTTTACATTCAACAAAATTGCATGTAGGTTTGCATTATAACAACAAATCTCCTCGCCCAAAACATCTATGATGTCTCTTGGTGTAGTATTAGTCAAGCCCATTGCAAATCCTTCTGAACATGCCTTCCAATGCATACTTATAACAAAATTTTGTTTACCAACTTGTTGTGGCCTATCAGCCATTGCTTTTGCTTCCTTCATTTATGTCATACTCAATCGAGACCAAGGGTACCTCCATCAAAACATCAGTCTCACCAACACTGAGCTCTCCACCTTTCTCATCAAGTTAAGCATCCAAAACAACCCCAATTAATTCTCATGCCCTTCCATAATAGCCATGACTGATGCTACGAGTTTCACCTGTGTTGCTCGTTCACGCAACTTGTGTCAAACATTGCACAAAAAGTGGTTGGTGATCACCCTTGCCATCCCCACCATATGAGCTCATCTTGCCCTCATCTCTTGGATTCAATAACTTCTCATCATGGCAATCGAGAGGAAGCTGCTTTCTCATGCCAATGAGGCTAGGCGCGCCTCAACCAAACTGAGGTGCACGCCTCACAAATAAGCTCGAGGTGTATGCCTCGAGGCGTTTTTCACGAAATTGCATTGAGGCGAGCCCTTCAGGCACCTCAAATTGCGCGGTTTTAAACAATAGATGTAGAAGCATTAAGTAAACAAGAACAGGTAGAACCTCAAACAACTGGTATACCTTACAAACTAAATGAGAAAAAAGTCATAACAAGAACACCATAGTTGCAAGAAACATTGAAAAGCAACAATATGGATAAAATAAGTCCAACATATCAAGTATGAAAAGTAAACCAGTATCACCTCAAAAATCATCAGAATCGAATCTACCAAATGAAGCACTACAAAGATCATGAAACACAAGCCTACATTTTCCAGAATGACGACTACATCATAAACATCCACAGCGGTGTTTCTGCTTAATGCCAATTATCAGCAGCACAATCGCTTCTATAATACGGGCAAAAAAGAACAATGGGGGCAAAAGAAAATGATGATGCGAATGGCAAATAGATACATTCAAAAAAAGACACCTACTTACTCCAGTTTGCAATCATAAACCCTAACCTTCGAGGCATAATTATATTTCCAACCCAAGCCACCAAAGAAATTTCACATTCAAGCCTTCCAATACGCGCAACTTGCCACAATTCTAACAACCCCAGGTAAAGTATCGGCCAACAAAACAACTCATGCAACAGCCTCCAATATAATACTGTAAAAATGCTCCAACAGAACAACAAGAAAAACAAATGCATACCTATAATCCACTTTTTCAACACTCTAAGCCACCCATGAAGCACTCTCGCCCACATGCACCAAAAAAATCCATATCGGATAAACCCACTGCTCGGTTACCCTACTCCACGCCACTCGAACTATTAACCACTGCAGCGAAGGAACACCTTAAACCTCACGGGGCTCACAATGACCAAAATCATGCCCCTCAATCGACGGATTCGTCAACAAATATAAACAGCTCTAGTCAATCAAACCAAAAGGCTACCGATCTAACCAAGACTTACCGGAAAATACAGCGCCCCTACTCCTCTGTCAAAGAAATATAGACGAAATACATAGACGGAAACATAAAAATAATCTGAGCTACGAAAAGGGATGCGATCGAAAGGGAGGAGCTCGGCGGAGGCTGCTATACCTCAAGCCGTTCGAGGCTGGATACTTCAAACCTGCGAGTGAGTGGCCTCCTCCCTCATCTCAGCGACGATCTCAGACGAAATCCCAAATCCTCGATCGCAAGAGTGTGGCGGAGATCGTCGGCAGTGCAGCAACCAGGGCACAAATGCTGTGGGCCCAAGAAAAGGACACCAACTTCATCATCTGACGGCAAATACGCTTCCTGGTCGGACTAAGAGGTGATCATACCGTTCATCTTCGGTGATATTTTCATGTGGCGTCATGTTTATCCAGTGTACGAGCATCAAGTACCCAGTTGTACCGAGTTTTTTGAAAAAATTCAGTACAAGCGCGTTTTTGTCTAAAACCGAACGTAGAGAAGCATACGTTCACTGGATGTAATAAAAGTTCGTCTATTACGTGGAGCAGGGGGTGCACGAACGTTTAACCGACACATGGAGGTTTCGTCGTTGAAGTGAAGGGGAACGGCGAAAGTTGGGACGATTATTTTTTACAACATTTAAATCAATTAAACAAATTCATGATAGATAATAATTAATGCTCTCAATTACTAAATTAAGATAAACTAAAATAATATGAAAAAAAAATTATATAATATGATAGTAACAACATCATCAAGTACAAAGCTGACTTTAGTCTGGTTGTTGGACGTTTTAACTATCAATTATGAGTTTTGATTTTGAGTCTTATATATGTATTGTATGTGAGTTTTACTTAATTGGCTTAAATGACCCACAAAAAAAATAACATCATCAACTTAGATCTACTATATTAATTATTTTCTCCATTATATTCTCATAAAAGTCAAATTATCATTTAAACTTAATAGAAAAAAATTTTAATTAATAAGTCTTTTAAAGTCTACCTCTACCTTTCTTAACACAAACCAAATATAATATATCTATTTTTTCAACCTCATCCTCAAAAGGTTGACATTTTATGTTTCCAAATAATTTAAGGCGACTCTATCTAATCTTATCTCACAACCTTTTCACATATATATGTATTTTGCATTATGTCTCTAATAGTGAATCCACTCATCTAATTGAGCATAATCATCTTTGTAACACTTAACTTAAGTTTATGCTTCTCTTTTAATAATCAATATTTTATGTCATAAAGTAGTACATGTCTCGCAACCATCTTATACAATTTTATCTTAAGTTTGAATGATACTTTTCAATCACACTATGGATCTGATGCATTTTCCACCTCAACCATCCAATTGGAATTCTACTAATAACATCCCCATCTATTTTACCATCACTTTGTATAATATATATGAAATATCTAAAATATGTACTCTTATTAATAAATGGATCGTACAAAGTCATAATCCTCCGACTATATCTATTACTATTAAAATTATATTCAATGGGTCTACTTGTATAATATATATGAAATATCTAACAGTTTCTTTTGGCTTGAGTAATAAGTTGGCAAACATAATTATTTTAATGTATTCTAAAATTCCAAATGAGATGGCAAACCGCCGGAAAATAGGAAAATCATCAGAAAATTCACAGCCAAAAAACTGCCGGAAAATTGCGCCGGTAATGGATGATTTTTCTATAGTGTTTAATTTAGGCCCCCCTTGAATAAAATTTCAGGCTCGGCCACTGTATGTATCATATATAAAAAAAATATCCTTCTCCATAATTGAGGAAAGTAGGGGTGTCAATTCGGGTTAACTCGTCGGGTTCGGGTCTCGAACCCGACCCAACCCGGATCTAAACGGGTCAACCCGAACCCGACCCGTTTTTGCAAACGGGTCAGACATTTCAACCCAGACCCGACCCGACCGGGTTGCCGGGTTGACTCGACTCAACCCACGACCCGGTAGTGGCACGCGGTTTCGACAGCGGCGACAGCGCAGGCACGGTAGCACGGCAGTGGGGCAGCGGCGGCAGCGCGGGTTCGCCACGCGCCGCAGTGAGGCATACGGGGCTGCGGGGCAGCGCGGGGCGCGTGGGGCAGGCGGGCAGCGGGTTGGGGCAACGGGCAGCGCGGGCGGGGCAACGGGCAATAGGCG
Organism: Dendrobium huoshanense; assembly: GCA_016618105.1. NCBI lineage: Eukaryota > Viridiplantae > Streptophyta > Magnoliopsida > Asparagales > Orchidaceae > Dendrobium > Dendrobium huoshanense. The sequence goes on along the minus strand of CM028345.1, from coordinate 53,324,074 downwards.
GGAAATTCAAAATTTCTTTAAATTAAATGTGTTTTCGGGTTGACCCGGCAACCTGTCGGGTCAACCCGACCCGTTTTATCAAACATGTCAAATCTGCGAACCCAAATTTGACCCGTTTATCAAATGGGTCGGGTCCAACCTGAATTTTCCGGGTCGGGTTGTTGTGTCGTGTCAAATATTGACACCCCTAGAGGAAAGCATTAATGAAATGTTGTAGATATGAACTGTTAAGAATGAATTTTGTGATGGAAGTTAGAGGAGCCTCAAGGCATTGAAGTTATCTTTATGTTTCAATTTATGATTGGTTTTGTTTTTTTTTTAGGAGAGCAAGTTAGAGACGAAGAAGTCAAGTACCAATATTTTGGATTGATATTATGAATTAAAGTTATTGTCTACTATGTGCATATACCTTATTTGTGATGATATATATATTAATATTATTGATGACAATACACAATAGAGGTGGGGGACATCAGTGTCTGTATTAAAGATATGCATAGGTCATGCAGACGTTGTCACGCACTATGATATATGTGGCAAACTCAATTAACATGGGAATTTGTGTCTAAAATATGCATTGACTTTATAAGTGACAGTGCATGTCAACATTGATAATATTAGTGATTGATAATGTCGAGGTGCATTGATGTTTATGCGATAGAATACATATATGCCTTATAAGTAATGACGCACATCATTGCTACTGGTAATGATGAGTGACAAAGTCAATAAGCATTGACTATAATGAAGGAATGCATTGACTTTATAGTAGATGTCATACACCAACATTATTAATGACAAAGTTAGCTTGATATGGTTGTTAGACGATTATTGTCTCGTGGCCGTAGTTAGAAGACAATGACAAGGAGATCGTAGTAGGGTGATAGCAGGAAATCAAGCTATGTCGATTAGATGATGATGATCAAGTGATGATAGTAAGACAATGATGGATAAGCAACAACGACCGTTTTGGCGATGATCATCATAGTCAAATGTAGGATGAAGCTTTATAGTTTGTCATAACTCAAATATCTTTTTAATGTTAAAGTTGAGCTCCCAAGCTCCTTCATGTGTTAAAAAATATGTTTATTTCTAACTTTATATAGTGACATTTTAGTAATTTTTCAAAAAAAAAAAATAATTAGATGGTATATATCAATTATTTTGATCATAGAAATTTATTTTAGCGTTTAAGTACCTTAGTAACTTTATAATTGAATGGTTTAAGCTCTTTGAATTTCCTTTACATGGACATTCATTTAAACTAAAAGTACACACATTTTGGAGATTGCTTGGTCAGTTAACTATTGTCTCAAAGTTTTCAATTGTCCTTCATGTGTTTAATTTGGGCTCTGTTGTATTCATATCAAGATACTTATGGTATCATTGGATTCGTATGGTTGAAAAATCCATATAAAATATAACTTTGTTGAAATTGAAGTTTTAGTGATCATGAATTTGATTATGAAATTTTTTTATTAAAAATTTCTATCGGGATGATTGGAGGAATTTTTTGACAACTTATCATAAATCGATACATATAATATGATAGCTGATATGCCACCAAAAATTTACCTCGATCAGGCACAAATCTCGATGTAAATATGAGATTGAGGCTTCAAAAATGAAAATGGGGACCATCTGATCTCCAATTTCAATAAGCTTATAGTCAAATTGAACTTCTCAAGGACATGAACCAAAAGACGTCAAATTTGATCCAATCTGAGCCCAAATGAGCCCAAGTCAAAGGTTTGAATTTTGTTTGGAAGCTTTAGAGCATTAATTGGACTATCAAATGATATTTGAACATGTCAAGCTTATAGTCAAATCGAGCGGCTCGATGAGACAAATCCAACGAGCCCGAGATACATCAATTCTGACAAATCTACAATATAATATGCTCGATAAACTTTCCAAAATCAAGGGGATCAATATGAGTCATTCGATGGAACACTCCCAACATGCCATTGATTTTCTCCATATTTACTAGTCATGCCACTACCAAAAAAACTACAAATAACTCATCATTCTTCACATGATGGAGGAGGAGAAAAAAAGTGGAAGAAATGAAGTAAATAAGGATAAACTTGGAGAGTTCTTTTGTCGCCGCCGACCGCAAAATATTTTCTCTACCACCGACTGTCGCTGGACTTCCTCCCAATGGTCGACCAACACTAAATATCTTCTTGACTGTTGCTGGACTTTTGCCCATTCATCTGTCACCACTGGATCTTTTTCATACCACCGACCATTCTCAGTCTTCCTCCCTACCATCGATTACCGTGAGATCTCTTTATGATTTTCATTGGACTTTTGCCCATTCGTTAGCTATTATTGAATCTCTTTCTCAACCATTGACCGTTGTTGGACCTCCGTTCATTCTCTAAATATTACCGTAACTCTTATTGGATGCTATTAATGTTAGATCTCCTCCCAAATACTCAACTACAGTGACTCCGACCACCTTTGCCTAACTATGGTCTCTCCGACCACCGTTGCCCGACTACGATGATTCCAACATCCGCCGCCTGTTGATTACAGTCATGCCAACCACTGTTCACTTACTATGGTCTCTATGACCACCGTCACTCGACTATAGTATTTCCATACTAAGTAGCTCATTGACTACAATCTCTTCGGTCATCAACTCCAGACTACGATCTCCCCGACCTCCATCGCTCGACTACGGTCCTTTCGACCTATATTGCTCGGCAGCTATATATGGTCTTAATGACCAAACAAATATGTCAATATTTATTCTTTCAACTCCCATTATGTAAAGCACACAACCTGGTAATATATTTGCTACATCGAGCCAAAACTTTTCTCCCAAGGATGGACCTCATTTGTAATCAACTGCAAACACTTGTGAATTTATTCAAGCTGGGCAAGACCCCATGATTTTTCTCCTTTTTCAATGATTTTCACATAAAAATTATGATCTCTTATAAACATTACATCCCCTACTCATTTATATGTCTGTGTCTGGATATCATACAAAGCTAAGATTCTAAACTTTATATCTCTCTACCACGGAGAATATTTAATGACGCAATAATAGCCATAATATATTATTATTATTTTACATAATAATAACTTTCATAAAATAAGTTTGTTACAGAATAATTTTTAAAGAATATACAATTTTAAGTTACTCAAAATGTTTTTAAAGATAATTTCCCAAAATAAACAATAAAAAGAAAAAAAAATTGACTATATGTGCCTCATAATATACATAATTGATCAAATACATATGCAATTTATTTTCCTCAAGAAATAGGTTTGAAAGTTTGTTTCTAATCTAGATGACCTCATCCTATACTCATTGATTTGTTTTGAAAGTCTAATTAAATTTGAACTTAGTTGCACCTATCAAATCGATGTTGGAACATAATTATAATCATTCTCCAATGTTGTTGACAATACAAACTCCGCTTCTCTTTCATATGTCGTTGATCATGTTAACTCCTATGTCATATAGGGGTGTCAAAACAGGTCTGAGTGTCCGGTTTGGGCCAAACCCGGACTGACTCGGGTTTAAACGGGTTAACCCTAACTTGACCCATTTTTGTGAACTGTTCAGGAAATCCAAACCGGACTTGACCCGTGCGGGTTATCAGGTTGACCCAACCAGACCCGCGAACACGAAAACGTCACATTTTCGATGACGTGGAGTATCAAGATTTCATGCAGGTTGGCAAGTTAAACAGAGTTTGGTGTTTGCTTAGATGTAGGGGATGTGTCCTGGGATATTAGTGTCATGTGATTGTGAGCCAAGCCAGAGCAGTCGGGGTCACATCAGACATGTTAGCTAGTATAAAACCGCATTATAAAAAAATGTGTTTAAGAAAAATTGGACACTTGGACCGTTGGGCATAAAAAACAATGCATCTAAAGATAAAAACAATGCATTTAAATTCAATTAGCATAAGAAAAGAAAAGAAAAGAAAAGATAATGTTGTACACTTGGACGGCTCCCCATGCCCCGTGTTGCCTAGTTATATATTATATTAAATAAAATAATTTGAATACGATAAAAAAGGAAATATTAAACGGGTCAACCCGGGTCATTTTCGAGTTTTCGGTTAACTCGAATCCGACCCGATTTTAAAAATATGTTGACATGTCAAACCCGAATCTGACCTGCAAGTCAAACGGGTTGACTCGAAGCCGAAATTTTTGAAGTAGGATTTTGAGTCGTGTCAAATATTGATACCCCTAGTATCATATGGTTGAAGAATAATCAATGAATACAATAATTTATAATAACTTGTTATTCATTAGGGCTAATTTCATTCCAAATAAATATTTAATTTTATATAAATAATCAGTATATTTGATTAATTAATTATTACGAGGCAGATTAAGTGAAAATTCGGCTAAAAATTTGGGCAACTAACTAACTCCGTAATCAAAATTATAAAATAGCAAACCCATCGGCTCGCGCGAACTTCGTTTGATATATAGCCCTACTTCCCATGCGGAAATTGGACAGTGTAGGTCAGTCAGTCGATGCTTTCGCCGAGGGACAGGAAAAATGGTGAAGGGAACAGAGCTATGGGACGATTCCGTCCTCATAAACGCTTTCGATGCCGCCATGAAGAGCTATAAGGTTATTTTTCTCTTCTTTCTCCTATTCCACCTCTTCTCTTTCACCGACATGACAAGGAAAAAGGCCTTTAACTTCTCTTCAGTTCTGCTCCAGTTATGGTTCTAGGTATTTTAGAGGTTGTCGTTCTTGAGATGTTTGGTTAGGGGTGTATATTATAGTGACTGCGCTAATAAAAATTGAAGGAAGAATCTTATATAATTGATTGATTATCTTAGTTTGTACTATTTTAAGTGCCACTTTGGCCCTTGTGGGTTGTTCGAGACAGGTAACAGGGCTTTAGATTGAACGGGAAAGCGGCATTAATTTCTGAACAAGCAATCAACAATGTTTTGTTTAGTTATTTACTGTGTTAGAGAAGTGGATGGGGAATCTCTGTCGTTATCATTGCTGGGATACAGGAAATCAGAGATGCTAAATTATTAGGAACTCAATCCTTGTTAGAATATTTCAATTTCTCAATCACTCCCAAATAAAGAAAAGAGAAAGAAAGATAGAAGGGGAACTAATTAAATTTTCAAATGATCATTCTCCCAGGTTGGAGTATTTATAGAATACAAGGTGATACCAAGCTATTTTTTTTTTATATAAATTTTTTTAATTATATATATATATATATATATATATATATATATATATATATATATATATATATATATATATTTAAGGTGATACCAAGCTACTTTACTACAATTAACTAACCATTTTTTGCTAATTGAATGATTACAGTACATAGCATTGTGGATCCACTACATAGGACTGTAATTCAATTAGTTAAAGATGGTTAGTTAATTGTAGTAAATTAGCTTGATATCACTTTCTATTTTATAAATACCCCAATTGGTTGGGGGGGGGGGGGGGGGGGGGGGGGGGGAGCATTGTGGATCCACCACATAGGATTGCATCACCTTGATATTTGTATTTTATAAATACCCCAATTGGGGAGAATGATTTAGGGTTGAGTCAGATGTTGAGAGATATCATTCAACTTCATAGTAAGCAATGAAATTTGCTTTTTGATTATGCTAGAATGAATTTGATGTTTAGGCACTTTTTTAGTTATATTGTGAGTCTCGTCTATCATTGATGATTACATAGCTGCATATGAAGGTTTGCACTTTGCACTAAGAAAAAATAAGCACGCCAAGGTTTGCACTATAAACTTTTAAGAGAATGTGAGAAGAAGAGGATGCAGAGGAGGTTTGATGTTTGTTTTTTACACTACAAGTGGAGACTTAATTTTGTTGATTATTACTAACAAGGAAATTTTTTGGATGGGGAGGTTTGTTGGAGTCATTAGTTGGTATATTTGTATGAGGTGGAGTTGACTGAGGTGGCAAAATATACAATAGCATTTGACATAATAGAGGAAGAGAAATTATGATCTACGAGCTTGTTCTCGAGTCAATAGAGGTTGCAATGTTTGTGGATCCACGACATAGGCTCATAATTATTCAATTTGTTAAAAAAATATTAGTTAATTGCAGTAAATTAGCTTGATATCACGTTGTATTATATAAATAACCCAACTCGGGAGAATGATTTAGGGTTGAGTTAGATGTCGAGAGATATCATTGAACTTCATAGTGAGCAATGAAATTTGCTTTTTGATTATGCTCAAACAAACTTGATGTTTAGGCATTTTTTTAGTTATATTGTGAGTCTTGTCGTTCATTGATGATCACACAATTGTATCAAGGTTTGCACTAAAAAAAATCAGTGCACCAAGGTTTGCACTTTAAACTTTTAAGAGGACGTGAGAAGATGACGATGTAGTTGAGGTATGATGGTTGTTTCCAACATTGTGGATCCATGACATAGTGATGTGGAGCATTTTAGCTTATAATGTCCCTTAGGTTATTTTATTTAGTTGTTACAAGTTTGTTACAAGTTTTCTAGAATATTATATGATTCTCTAGGTTTTCGTTACTTTAGTATTATATATAGGGAATGTGTAAGAGGAAAGGACTCATTGATGAAAATATTTAACTCTTTGAAGCCTTAGAGCTTTGTGTTTGTCATTTTCTCTGGATTGGAATTAAATCCTTCAAGCATCCTCTTCTTCCAATGTTCGAACGACGATTCCCCACATCAGTCGGTATCAGAGTCCGGAGCTTGCGAAGAACGATGGACTGCATAAGGTGGGCTATCGACGACGATCGAAGCCGAAGATCGACGCCGAATAAGATGGGCAGTCGACGAAGATCGCCGCCGAAGGAGATAGGTGGTCGACTATGATCGACGCTGAAAGAGATGGGCTGTCGATGACGTAGAAGACGACTATCCTTCGCTCCAACTTCCACTCCAATAGCGAGATCCGCCACCCCACTATCCTCACGAAGATGGCCGCCAAGGAAGAAAGGCTGTAGATCGTGATCGACGTTGCGAAGCCCTTTGAATGGCTCAGGTGGAAGCATTGCTCGATCGGATTGATGCCTTATTTGCTGATTTCAATTGTTATTTAGAACGAGTTTGCACATCGGTAAACAAACAATCTTCAGCCATCTACTCACACACTCTCTTAAAGATCGATTCCGCCTCCGATCCCTCTCGCCACCAGATCTGCAATCCGACCCAGCTCCGACCTTCCGCGACCCTGTCTACGCTCCGCGCGATTGGACCATGCCCGCCTGTGCACAAGTTGGATGAACAGAGGAATAGACAATCTGTAACCTCGTATGAAGAATCATTCTTGCTTCAAGATCCTCGCTGTCATCTCCTCAATAGGAATAGTCTTCGTCTCCGGCAAGAAGATAAGTACGAAGATCTACATAATGACAAGCCAGCCAGAGAAGAAGTATGCGTTGCTCCGAGGGCTGTTCTCATAGATGTTGGGCCCGGCGTAACGGATATCATAAGGTCAGACCCCTATGGTGCTAGAGGAATATTTTTTGGGCGGTGCTGGTATCTCTTCTTACCCAATGGATTGGAGCCAACCTCTGCTTACTAGCAATGGAAGAGCTGAGAGTTGTAGTTCACATTCTATGCTTGAAGAAACGACTGATATAGAAGACCCATCAGAAATTACTATCAGAGACATGAATGACCCGTTGCATCTCGAGATAGGGGTCTGTAGCAGAGTCACAGGAGAGTTCCGTCTTACACCCTCTTTTTCTTCGTTCCGACCGATGACCAATTTCCAGTCTCAAATGTTTCAAGAACATTATGATACCAATCAGCTTCAGTTTACTCGTATTTCAAATTTTTGGAATGCTACTCATGCTACAATGACGACTGGTTTTTGTTCTCCCAGTGATAATGTATTATTTAAGCCTTTTGATCTATAACCCACATGTTGCAATGAACAAGTTGTTATGAGTACATAAGCAGCTAAATAAATTTTCAAGTTTGCAAGAACTCAGACACAAAAACAATTTACTTATCTCGAACATCCACGAGTTTTTATTGATGTCAGTGAAGTAGGCACTATTCATCACGTCAACCTAGAGTGGGAATGACATGCTGTGACTTTTGTTGCGGGTCTAGCTACAGAAGATTTGCAAGAGCTCCTCATGGGCTTCGCAATGGACCAAGCAGGACTTGTCGCTGCTGGCAGACCAACACACTGTGAAGCATTCAACATCACATACATGGCATGTTTGTCAAACATGATTGTGATAACCCTAGCTGATGAAACTGAGCTGATGCATATGGTGGCAACAACAACAGCCATAGATGAAGACCTTCTTGCTGGAGCCGAAGAGATCTTTTGAGCGAAGAGGAAATTGGACTCTAAGAAGGTAGTGATTTCGTGGAACTCTATGATGGGGGCATTACTAAGAACAAGGGAGATTCAAGGCGCACAGAAGTTGTTCGATGAAATGCCTAATAGGGATATTGTGAATTGGAACAAATTGTTTCATGGGATCAAGAGCCTACTATGTGATTCTAGTTGGGATAAAGAATTCATTCCAAGGGTCAAATATGATCTTATTACTACCGGTGGAGGCTTGCAAATTTGTGGGAATCCAAAGGAACTCATTCGATTGATGAACAAGCTTGCGGATATGCATCGAAGACGCAAAGTCTTTGACCCAGGAGGATGGATTACAATTCCTACATCAATCTTCCTCCCAATAACGCGCCTCGACGGAGTCAAGCTCTTTTCACGCAAGGGGAGAATGATGCAGATCATTTTAGCTTATAATGTCCCTTAGGTAATTTTATTTAGTTGTCACAAGTTTGTTACAAGTTTTCTAGAATATTCTAGGATTCTCTAGGTTTTCGTTACTTTAGTATTATATATAGGGAATGTGTAAGAGGAAAGGACTCATTGATGAATATTATCTCTTTTTGAAGCTTTAAGCTTTGTGTTTGTCATTTTCCCTGGATTGAGATTAATTCCTTCAAGCATCCTCTTCTTCCAACGATCCAACGATGATTCCCCACATCACATAGGATTGTAATTTTTCAATTAGTTTAAAATTGTTATTTAATTGTAGTAAATTAGCTTGATATCACCTTGTATTCTATAAATACCCCAACTTGGAGGGGGGGGGGGGGGGGGGTGATGTAGAACTAAATGCTTAGAAATGATGAAATGAGAATTTGCACTATTTCTTGTTAAGAGCAAGTAAGATTAAAACTATTAGCAACCCTAAACGACAATATAAAACAAAAGAGGGGTGCTTACGCTTAGACTAAGCCACATGTCAAACACTTGGAGAATCAAAGCAAGTTAGAAATTAAATAACATGCAAAGTAAATAGTTTTCAACAAAATCCCTAATCTAACAATAAGATTAGAAGCAAGTAAGGTACACTCAACCCTATGTTTACTAAGTTTTGGCAAGGCGAAATAAAACCCTACATTTACTAAGCTTAGGCAAAGGTGAAACTCGGCTCATTGTGAATTTCCATCACCTACAAGATTAGGGGATTAGAAAGCTAATTAAAGAGGGGGATAAGTTCACCTTAGTCAAGGTCCGGAAACAAGTAGTCAAGATGTTGAAGAAGTTTGTTGTAGGAGAAGCCGCATTCTGTTTCTGGGTCAGCCATCCATGCGAGAAGTCGCTGTTTTGACGTTGGGAAGTGCTGGACAGTAAGGAGAAGCTTCCCCAATGGTGCTAAGGTAAAAGGAGCCGGTGGGAACTATTGGACAGCAAACTGTCCTCTCAAGGCAGCAGTTTTGAAGCCTCTGGCTGAGGAGAATCCAAGAATTATTGCAGGAATTTTATGGCAGCAGCTTTAGGGAGCAGGAAGTTCAACGTGGGATAGAGTTTGGGAGGGATTTGTGGAGGAAAAACAACACGGAAGCCTTGGAGAATTTTCGGCCAGCAGAGGAGGAGAACTTGGGATTTAATTCCCACTTGGGAGGAGTGATTTTGGAAAGGTTTAAGACGGTGGGGAACTAGGGAAAATTCAGCCAAAAGAAAAGGAGGAGTTTTGGAATTGTTTCCAAAAGAATGAAGTGATTTTAGGAAACAATCTCAAAGGAAATCTCTATGGGGGCCGGCGGCATAGGGAGTAGGAGGAGAGGATTGGGGAGGCATTCAATGCTTACTTAAATTAAGAAATTAAATTTGGAATGAAAGATTTCATTCAATTTAATTTGAAATTTAAATAGGCTATATGATTAGGAAGTTACCAAAGATAAGATTATAATTTAGGTAACCATTTAAATTCAAATAGATTTGAATTTACTCATGAATAGAGTTACCTAAAATATAAAAGACTATTCTAGGAAAGGTTTCAATGAATTCCTCATGAATTTTGAAACTCAAAGGGGTCTATATTTAGAAACTTTCCTAAAATAGTTTCCTTAAATAAGAAAAGAAAATCTCAAACTTAAATTATTTGAAATCTGAAATTGGATCTTTCCGAATCAGAGCATTTATTTATGGAAATTATTCAAACAAAGATTTGAATTTTGGAGGGAGGGGAAAAAAGTTGAGGCCGGCGGCTATGGTGGGTGAGCCATGGGTGGGGGTGAGGGGAAAAGTGGTCGGGTGAAGGTGGAAGGGGAGTTAGGTCTAACCAATGGAGAGGGGAGTTGAGTGGTGGCCGGCGACTAAAGCCAATGGGGAGGAGCTCTAGGCCGGCGGCTAGTTGAGGGAGTAAAGAGGGGAGAAGAAGATAGAGAGGGTAGAACCACGAACCCGGCCGTCTCCAAGGTTGGTGGGTGATCCGATTTTCCCTCTCCTAGGGATTTCTCCAAAGTTCTCTCCAAGAACTCTCAAACGCTCTCAAACACACAAGTGCAAGAAATTTTTCATAATAATCATTCATTACCTTTGAAGAGCAACATGAGGGCTATAAATAGCCTCGTACAAAAAGGACTCAAAAAAAAAAAAAAAGACGACAATGCCCTTAGGGCTTACATATGACCTCCATTTAAGTAAGGGGTAAAAATGGAAAAACAACATAAATAATAATAATAATAAAAGACAAATAACATAAATAAACCAATACATGAAATAACTCAAAATACATCGACGCGATCGTGGCCGTAGATCGTCGGCCACGCCTCTGATATACGAATCATGCTCTGATGTCCCCATCAGGGGGGCATTGGGGTGTATCATTGTGGATCCACGACATAGGATTGTAATTCTTCAATCAATTAAAAATGGTTAGCTAAATGTAGCAAATTAGCTTGATATCACCTTGTATTCTATAAATACCCCAATTGGGGAGAATGATTAGGGTTGAGTTAGATGTTGAGAGATATCATTCAACTTCATAGTGAGCAATGAAATTTGCTTTTTGATTATGCTCAATAGAAATTCCAACCAGCCACATGGAATTCAAATTCAACATAGAGAACACCAAGCAGCCAAATAATATGGGTAGGAATGGGCCAAGCCCAATAAGGAAAAAACAACCCAAATATTAAATATCATTTAGCCACCAAGGAGCATGAAACAAATCCAACATGAGTGGAAAACAAAAGGAGAGAAAATACCTAAGAGCATCAAACCCAATCATGAATATGGGTTGATATCCATCATAGGTCACATAAAAAAAAAACATAGTCCAAAATTACATAACATCCAAAACACAAGAAATAAAATACAAAATATAAAATGATAATCCTTGATTGCATCAGGATTTAGGCATGATGTCTAGTTTTATCTTGTGAATCTTGAATTATTCTGTGGAGTAGAGAGATGAGATATCTCTATTTCCCATGAGAGAGTGAGATGTTAATTTTGAATTGCCAATCTAAAGTGAAGCTAGGTGAAGTGAAATAAAGAGACTAATTTTTGGAATCTTGCTCCCTTTCCCCTCCCCATCCACCGCTCCCATATCATGTTGATACACTGCCAGGGTTGTTGGACGAGAATGCATGCGGTATGGTTAGATTGGCATGTCGATGGTTGTGGGGGCTAATATCCTACTAAGAAGTCTCGCAAAGGAAGTAAGAGGGAGTTCGGGTTTCCCCGAGTAGGGATAACCCGATTTCTTGGGTGGAGGACCTTCTAGAGGATTGTCTCAAGAATGTTTTTGAGCTCTAAGCGAATTCCAAGGGCGCGCCTGTGAATATCTCATGTGGCAATTGAAGGGTTTGAATTTTTTTTGTGCTAGGAGCGTATCATGTGTGGGGCCAATACATCCACCACGTGTAGGATTGCGATTAGTTTCTGGAAGGGCGAGATTTTCAACTTAATACATAGAGTGATCTTATGTTTTTTACCATATACTAGGGTTTTTGGATCATTAATGGATAAAGTGGTTTGGTTTTCGAAAACTTCGCAAAATTAATCAGAATCTTTAATATTTTTGCTTTTTGTGTTGATGGATAAAAGGATACCAAATAGGACCATTTCAAAATTTCTTAGAAGATTGTGGAGTTTACCATTGATATGATAGGAAATCACTCGTGCATCTTTGAATATTTTTCTCAGGCTTAGGAAAATTTCTTATTTGTTTCCTTTCTTTATCTATATATTTTCTAGCTTTGGTTATCAATTGTTAACACTCAAGGGTTTTGATTTCTACCAAGCAAATTATCTTCTTTCCCCATTGAGGAATATTAGGATTGATTCTCTCAATGTAATCTATAGGAGAAGTCAACCCGTAAAGCGAAATATTATGCGTTAGCATACTAACAAAATGCTTAACCAAGCAATATTAAGTACTACAAGGAAAGGTGTGTCCTCCTGTCTTGCATGATTGATGATGCACTTAAGCATTATTTCCCATGATGAACGAGACACACTTGAGGAGAATTGGTTTGGATATTATTTAAGTTGAGCGTTTTCTAAAACATCATAAATTCAAATGTCCATCCATCAGACCAAAATAATTTTCCATCAGATGGATATATGGTTTTTCGTCTACATTAGAATGATAGTGAGTTCATGGTTGATTTGCAAGAGAAGCATAAGCTTTTGATTGAAACCTCTTCTGAATAACATTTAAATGCATTATTGACTACTTAGGACTTGATGTGTGGAAAAACTGTTGGACCTGATGATATTCCAATAGAGGCGTGGAAATGCTTAAGAGATTTATGAATTTCTTGGTTTGCTAAACTTTTTAATATTATTTTGAAGACAAAAAATATGACAGATGAGTGAAGAATGAGTGCGCTGATTCCTATTTTTAGAAAATAAAGGTGATGCACAAGATTGTGTGAATTATAGAGAAATTAAGTTAATGTGTGATACTTTAAAACTATGGGAGATAGTTATGGAGCATAGGTTGCAGCTTGATACTAATGTTTCTCAAAACCAATTTGGATTCATGCCAGGTAGGTCTACTATGGAAGCTATACATTTATTGAGAGGTTTGATGGAGAAGTATAGAGAGAATAAGGAGGAGATATATATGATATTTATTAATTTAGAGAAAGCATATGATAAAGTTCCAAGAGAAGTGCTATGGAGAGTTCTAGAAAAAAAGGGGTTAATAATGCTTATATTCAAGTCAGTAAGGATATGTATGCAGGAGTTGTTACTTGTGTTCAAACACAAGGTGGTTTGACCTAGTATTTTTCTATTTTAGTTAGATTACATCAAGGATCAGCCTTAAGCCCATATCTTTTTGCTTTAGTCATGGATGTTCTCACTAGACAGGAGGTTGTACCCTGGTGTATGCTTTTTGCTGATGATATTCTTCTTGTTGATAAGACTAGAGAGGGAGTTGAAGGTAAACTTGAATTATGGAGGTCAACCTTAGAGTCTAAAGACTTTCATTTGAATATATCTAAAATTGAAGATATGGAGTGTAATTTTAGTAATAATAGATCTAGTGGGGTGATTAATAAGAGTACACATTTTTGATATCTTGCATTTATTGTTCAGAATGATGGTGAACTAGATGGGGATATTATTAGTAGAATTCAAGTTGGATGGTTGAAGTGGAGGAATGCATCGGGCTAGTTGTGTGATAGAAAATCCCCCTCAAACTTAAGGAAAAAATCTATAAGATGGTTGATGCAGGACTACTTAGATGCAATGTTATGAGTTTCACTTAGGCCTTGCACAACTCGTTGATTAGAATAAGTTCGGATTAAAATTACTAGCAATTATCCACGGTGAGTAAAACAATAAAGGAGTCAATCTTGCATAGGTTAAATCACATGCGCCAAATTTTGAACGTTCAAGATAATTAAGACAAAGAAAACAACACAGAATAGTAGCGTTCAAATTAATCCCTAATCTAACAATGAGACGTAGGATGCATAGAAGATTACACTCAATCCCTACAAATGACTAAGCTTGGCAAGAGCAATTTGAAGGAGCTTTCGTGATTACAACCATCCAATTGAGAATTTAGAGTTAGAAGAAATTGAATACAAATGGAAAAGAAAAAGACCTTTGCATAAGGGGGGCGTGGAGATCCGTTACTTGATGCCTTCAACGTCCTCATCCATGGCTTCCTTTGATGTAAATGAGATGCGTCTCTTGAATAGTCCCAAAGATAAAAAAGTTCTCTTGATAGGAGAGAGGATGCAAGCTCCAAACCTCTTTTCTTCGAATCTGAAAACAATCTCAGATTTTCCTCCAAAAATCTGAGAAAATTCTCAGATTTTGGATGCAAGAGCAGGTGCTTGGAAGAGGAAAAATCAAGGCATCCAAGGTCTTGGTCTAAGGAGAGGAAAAGAGCTGTTTGGTGAGAGGGGATTTGAGAGGGAGGGAAGATACGGTGATAGAGGGAAAGGCTGGCGGGATTTAGGGCTGGGATTTGATTTTCCCGAATCAAAGCTTAGAACTAGGAAGTTAATTGAAGAAATCAGGGAGAAGGGAATTTCAGCCAATTGAATGAGAAGAAGATTTAGACGTATTTCCTTAGGGAGGTTTGGAGGATTAGGAAACTAATCCTAATTGGCTCCTTAATGGGGTTGGCGGCAATAGGATCCAGAGATGGGATTGAGAGCATTTAATTGGGGTTCCTATTTTGGATTTAGGAATTAGGAAAATTTAATGCTTCATCCAATTTAAATTTTAAATTCAAATAGGATGAATTAATAAACTTTCCTAAAATAGAGAAGTTAAATTAGGAAAGATTTTGAATTCAAATTTCAATGGATTTTGAATTTCAAAATTATCCTAAAGTAGTCCTCAACCCAATTTGGAAACTCAAAGGAGAAGGGAGGTGGAGTATGGCCGACGGCTATGTAGTTATGGCCGGCGGCTATGGGGTTAGGGCTTGGGTCAAGGTGAGGCCGTGGGGTTTGGGATGGAGGCGGGGTCGAGTGAAGAGGCCGGCGGCTTGAAGTGAAAGATGGGGGAAGTTCGACGAAGAAAAGATGAAAAGATAACGAAGAAAACCACGAACCCGGCCGTCTCCAAGGTTGGTGGGTAATGCGCAAATCTTCTCTCCAAAGGATCTCTCCAAAGCTCTCCAAGAATTCTCAAGGCTCTCAAAACACTAGTGCAGGAAGAAATCTTAATAATCATTCATTAACCTTGAAAATAAAACAAATGGGCCTTAAATAGCCTCATACAAAAGACTCCAAAATAAAATGACACCATTGCCCTTAGGCTTACACATGACAACTCCCATAAAAAGGGGTACGACGGGAAATACTAACATACACATAAGCAAATAATAAAATGCATGAAAATAAAATACATCGACTCAAAAATATAAAGACTCGATCGTGGCCGTAGATCGACGGCCGCGTCTCTGGTAAACTCTCCAAGAAGATCTGATGTCCCCATCAATGGTGGTTAGACTTGCAATGCTTTATGGTGTAGAAGGTTGGGCATTAAAAGAGAAACATAATATTAAGTTAAGTGTTGCAGAGATGAGGATGTTTAGGTGGATGAGTGGCTTTACTCTTAGAGACATGATACAAAATGAGCATATGCATGAAAGGTTGGAGTAGCTCCAGTGGAAGATAAGATTAGAGAGAGTCGCCTTAGATGGTTTGGTCACATAAAACGGAGGCCTTTCGATGACCCGGTTAGGAAAGCATATGTATTAGTCTATTAGATTTGACTTATGTTAAGAAAGGTAGAGGTAGACCTAAAAGGACTTAGTTAGAAAATATTAAAAATGACCTTTATTAAATTTAAATGAGAATTTAACTCTTATGACACAATGAAGAAAAAATATTAATGTAGCCGTCCCCACATAGTGGGATAAAAGCTTGATGTTGTTGTTATATTGACTACTTAGGACAAGTTATGATAATTTGTTGTTGCAAGATTTAGCTTTTCGTCTTAATGCATATTATAACAAAATTTAGATACCTTTTACCATCAAAAGTTATCTTAATAGTAACATTTTCCAAAAACTAGTTGTCTCTTTATTATTTGACATAGTTTTCTTTTGAAAGCTCAAGCCGAATTAGATATGATTTTCTTTGTTCCCATGATATTTTTTTGAGCTGAATCGTTTGTGATTTGATGATTTTTCTTCATTGCTAAGCTGTCATAACTAATGTTTTTGGAGCTCTGATTTGAATCCTTAAGTGGAAATTTGAGTTCTAATGAGCTTATATGAACTTATGTTGATCATCTCACTCTCTATAAATAGTAAAAGGATCTGGATATCTCTTTAATGTGAATTACCTTCACAGGAAATGCATACTGAATGTTTGAATGAACGTGCTCTTGACAGAGAAAAGGATGACAAGAATAATAAGAAAAATGATACTGTACCCATTGAGGAGGCTCTGAGGTAGGTATAACACAAATTTTGTGTTTGAATCCTTTGCTGTTTGCCACAAAAACAGTTTGAGATAGGGCTTGTTTAGATATTTTGCTAAGTGCTTTTTTTGTGTTTCTCTATCTTCTGATAATATTTTTGTTACTAAACAGCTCTGCGAAGCTTTGTTTCTTATTGATTATGCACATTGATGGTTGCCACTAATGTACAATCCGCCACTAATGTACACTTTTTAGCATCGCCTTGATACACTTTATGGTCTCTAGCAAGGTTCCTAGTTTAGCTTAAATATATTGATTTTATCAACGAAGGTGCAATATTTGGATTTTAAGTAGTCCTATTTAGTTTCAGGAGTTCTGGCTGGAACTTAAGAGTTTTGGTTTAAACTCAGCATTTTCGGTTGATTATTGTCACTAATGAACTCGTCAGAAGCTTGAAATCTTATCAGAATTTATTTTGTTAGGCCCTTGAGAATCTTTTTTGAGCATTTATCCCACTCTTTTTCATTTTTAGGTTTGTATCCCAGCTATTTTCTAGTGGCTTGAATAATTTAAGAAGTTAAAAAATTGACTACACCAGTGTTATTATATTGAGTTTTGAACTAAAATTTTTATTCATGTTATGTAAATCTCTCAAGTCTGCAAGGTAAATTATAAACAAGCTGAGATTTTGAGGAGGACGAAGTTATTTCCTTACTATAATGTCATGTACAAATTGGCATCCAAGTAAATTATGCAAAGATTTTTAGTAAATCAGCACATTAATATAACATTTGGCGTTTATTTGAGAGTTGATGTTACTTTTAGAGAAAAGGATCAAAATGGTCCCTCAACTTTATGTGAGGGGCTAAAATGGTCCCCAACTCTTTTGAGGGATCAATTTGATCCCTCAACACCCCAAATAGAACCTTTTTGGTCATACTATGTAATGGTAGAGTTAATGGTATTAAGTATGAAGGTAATTTGGTTATTTCCAATTAAAATATTTAATAAATGAGATTGAGTAAGTATTATAATTTTTGTAAAAAATTATATTAAACTTTTCTTTAATAATAAATTATAAATAATTTTAATTTTAATAATTTCACTATTTTTAAAATGTTAATGTATGTAGCAAGCAACCAAATTTGTCATTTCTTTATAAGCTCTACAATTGCAGGACAAGCTCTATAATACACGGAATTAAATTTTTATTATTTTTTGCATTGTTTCATTACATACATTGTAGATTAAAGAAGCATAAAAAATTGCTAAATAAAAGCAAAAATACATTTCATTTAATATGGTTCATTCTATTTGAACATTGTTCATTTGACGAAACATTTTTTCCATTATTTTTTTGGTGGCTTAATGTTGCTAATAACATATTGATTTAGAGGGATAACTAAAGTAGCTTTATCGAGCATTTTTATTTTCAATCAAAATACATAAGCACGTTCATCCACCATTCAAAAAATCACTAAAATTATGCAAAAATACATTTCATTAAAGACTTGTCCATCACCTATTAAAGGCAAAAAGGCATGCAGCTGAACCAGTGACAAAATTTGGATATATGCTGTGCTTCAAAAAGCTTCTTCAATGAGATCTTTTTTTTTTTTTTTCCTTTTAGAGATGTAAACCTACAAAAAAAAAAAAAAGAAAAAAGATTTGATTAGATTAACATAGCAAAAGAAAAAGTCAATTTTGAAAAAAAAGTAAAATCAACATATACTAGAAGTCTAAAAGTGTTGTATTTGAAGAACCCGTGGGATCCAAAAATTCGCGCCTCAACCTCTCCTGCTTTTAGGGGAGTTTTAACAGATTAAGTTTCGAGGTCAATTTTCAGAAGGTAGATTGGGTTTGAAATAAGAAATTATTTTGTGCGGACACTGGATGGTTTGGAGTAGGGGTGTCAAAAATTGACACGACATGAAGACCCGACTCAAACTCGACACGAATTTTTCGGGTTAGGGTCAACCCGAATTCAAAACAGTTTGGGTTTGGATCCTGATTTTCGACCCGTTTCGAATTCCAAGTCGGGTTCGAGTTGACCCATAAACCTGAGAATCACCCGAAATCTTGTAGTTAAAACATTCGCAATGGATTTTTGCTTTCAATGGGGGATGATCAAGCCTTTAATGAAATATATTTTTTTGCTTTTGTTTAGTGATTTTTTGATTGGGGGATGAATATACTTTATGGTTTGTGTTTTGCTCTAGATTTTTTGTATGTGGGATGAACATTCTTATGTATTTTGTTTGAAAATAGAAATGATTGATAAAATTGTTTCAGTGAGCCCTCTAAATCAATATATTATTAGCAACATTAAGCCACAAAAAAAAAAACAATGGAAAAAATGTTCTATCAAATGATCAATGTTCAAATAGAATGAACCACATTAAATGAAATTTATTTTGGCTTTTTGCTTAAGAATTTTTTGTATGCTTCTTTAATCTACAATGTATATAATGAAACAATACTAAAAAGTTTTTTTTTTTTAAATTCCGTTTAATTGTAAAGTTTGACCTGCATTTGTAGAACTTAAGAAATGACAAATTTAGTTGCTTACTGCATGCATAAATGTTTTAAAATAGTGAAATTATTAAAATTAAAATTATTTATATTTTTTATTAAAGAAAAGTTTAATAAAATTTTGGCAAAAATTATAATACCTATTCAATCTCATTTATTAAATATTTCAATTAGAAATGACCAAATTACCCTTATACCTATGATGCACAAATACGGACACGTTGACACGGATACAACATGATATGAACATGGGATATATCCATTATTGAAAATATAGGACACGGTCACGGGTTGGACACAGTATTATAATTTTTATATTTTGAAAATAGTGTATAAAAATTGTAGGTGTAGAAATTGCTAGAATCGAGCATCAATGTTAAGACTGTTAGACTTTGATGTTGAGGTGATTTTGAAATGTCGATGTTGTAATGACGTTAGACGTCAATGTTGAGATAACATCGGGCATTGTTGTTAAGCAAAGTTATGAGTTATGACCTGGCAAAGAGAAATGAAAATGAGAATATTCGATGAATGGGGTATTGAGTGCGAGTGATTGATTTAGTGTTGTAGAGAGGAAATAAGAAATTTAATTTTTATATTTTAAATAAATAAAAATATTAAATAGAAGAAATTATATTAAAAATCATAAAATATTTAAGACACGCGTGTCAGACACGTCTGTCTAATTTGTATATTATATTTTTTTAATTAGACATAATTTCGGCGTGCCCAACATTTGTCGGAGGTTTCTCAGAAGCGTGTCGTGTCGGATATGTGACAGACACTGCATGAATCTTTGAGGAGAAGTGTTGACGCATCATAGCCTCATACTTAACGCCATCAACTCTACCATTAAATGATAGGACCAAAGAGTCATATTTGAGGGCGTTGAGTGACCAAATTGATCCCTCAAAAGAGTTGGAGACCATTTTGGTCCTTTTCTCTTATTGTAAATGGAGCAGTTGGATGTTATTTTTGTAAATAGACAGGATTTGTGTGTTATGTATGTAATTATTCTTTTGATTTTTTTTTTATTATAGATAAATCTATACCTGGCATTTGTGGTAGTTATGCAAATATGGTGCATACATTTGGATGTTATAATGAAAACTTGACTCGCATTATGTCCTCAGGGGAAGGCAGATTGAGCCTGAGGACAATAACCTTGATGCGGAGAATACCTTGAAAGAATCTTGTACGTCATTATGTAACAATGCTGCAGCTACCAGTGATCCTTTCACTCAAGAAAATGATATTGGTGCTAACTGTTCTGTCCCTGGATTTAATCCACCACTTATATCTGACAACCCTTGTGTGAATCCAAAATTTGATGGCTACTCTGATCACCAAAGTTTGGATTTCAATGAACTGCTTAAACAGTACAATGAACTTGAGCATAAGAAAGAAAAGATTGTGGAACAACTTTGGCAAGCAAATTACTGGAACTATCAAACCCAGCTTCCGTGTCTGACCAGTCAACAGCAGCAGGTCTCTGTGAGCAGTGTTTCTGAAAATGTCCCAAATACCTCATGTCCTTGGTGCACATATCAGTGTCCCATGACCAGTGCACTGTCTGTGGGACATGGTTGTTGTCCGCTACCGATTTTGTGTTGTTCTGGTTCTCAAGTACAGCAAGAAGTAGGAGGTTTTCCCCCCTCTCTCTCTCTCTCTCTCTTCGCCGCATCCAAACCCCCCCCCCCCCCAAATGTATATAGGTTTTTATAAATGCATTCTCATTTGCACAGACATCTTCTTGCAACCGTAAGTTTAATTTGCTGAATGGCCCACCTCTAATTTGCAGGTGCTCATTGCTCCACTAATCATGAAAAATGTTCATCGGTGACCTCATTTCCCATGAACACCATGAATCATTTAGTTCAAGAGGATGGCAGAGCTGTTGAAACAGGGCCCATGCCCGTGGAATTGGTGAAAAATTCTGTTAAGGAAGACTTGGCAATGGCTTTTAATCTCCATGAAGGTAATTATATCATTTACAATTCAACAATTGAAGTGCTTCACTGGGATTGTCCATTGCTAATGATTTTTTCTAAGCGGTGTGTTGATCTTGCTTAATTTGTTTTTCTCTTTTTTTTATATATTGTTCAATTGGACAACATGCGTGTGATAGGTGATTCTATGCTGCATAGCTGGTTACCTTCATATCATTTAAAGTAGCGTACCTAAATCATCAACCATCCTCACATTCTGATACCAAACGCATTTCTTTTGAATCTTTTCTGTGCAGCATTTGAATGTTCGCACATATTGTTTGCCACTTGACGATTAAACATCTGCAACAGTATTTTGAATCTTGATGGTGTTCTCTGTAAAGCAGTGTTTTAAAGTTTAAATTGAATCGTAGGGGCTTCAATTAGTTGATTTCTTATAACTATGGGCATGCACAGAAAGGATACCACAAGCATGTACGTCATATATTTACTACACACTTGTGATACTACATTTGCTCCCATTTTGTTTCATTTAGTCTGAAAAAAGGAGGGTAAAACAAGGGATTACGTGCAACCTTTCATAGTTTTAAAGTCATTTATGCTAATAGTCCTCTTTATGCATATTTTAACCCTAACAGAATTATCTATAAATATTGTTTCTCCATTGTCTGCAATCCTCTCTACCACTTGTTACATTCTTTTATCCTTTTAGCTTGTCAAGTTGGACTTAAACTGCTAGTGTCTAGCACATTCTGACTTTGAGTGAGAAGCATCTTCTTAGTAGAGCAATATAGTTTATCTTTAAAGTTGTTTTAATCAGTACATGCTGGAAGCAATGTATCTGCATATATAATTTAATCAAAGTCATAAGACGATCCCTACGAGGAAATTTTTTTATCTAGCAATATATCTCATTTACACAAACGCTAGTTTAATGCACATTGATAATCTAAAATAATTTACTCATGCGTGCTGGTGATGCTTGGCATTCCACATTTTTTATTGTGGGATTTTACCGACTCATTTGTGGGTATAGTTAAACATTTCAACTAGTGAAACACTACACGTTATATCTTCTTTTTATTACAATTATTATAAAAATATATTCATCACTTGTAATTTGCATCATATAAATTTCTGTTGCAAGTTTCACCTATCCACCTACCCTCCTTGATTGGCAAGTTTCTTACTAAATCAATCTGCCGTTCAGTCATGCAACTTCCGCCATAAGATCAATATTCGAGCGCCATGGATTACCACACCTTGCTTTTCTTCCTACGGATTGCCCTGCTATCTTGTAATCTATGGACTACCAGTCTACCATGCTGTTGTCCCCTCTTTTCTTTGTACAATTTATAATAATTTACTTATATTAAACTTATAAAAAACTTTATATGAAGAGCCTATTCGTTGTATAAAATATAACAATAAAAATTACAGTAATTTTCTTGTAATTTTTCTCTAAACTTTTATTTCCTTTCATTGTTTAAATGGTATCAAAGCAGGGAATGATTCTAGGTTTTTTTTTTCCTTCTATCAGGGGTGTCAAAATGGTTCAACGGGTCAGATTTGGGTCTAACTTGAAATTGACCCAATTCGTTTAATAAATGGGTAAAAAAAATGAGGACTCGAACCCTATCCGCTAGCAACCCGAATGACTTGAATCCGACCCGATAATCGATTTTGATTTAAAAAAATTATAACTTTTAATAATATATTTTAAATTAATTAACAAAAAAGAAAACAATCATACAAACAAATAAAAAAATTAAGAAAAAATAATTTAAATGGGCCATTTCGAGTAAAACTTGGGTTGGTGGGTCAATCCGAACCCGACCCATTTATTAAACAGGTCAACCTAAACCTAGATTTTTGGGTCGGGTTGGCGTTTTGAGTCATGTTTTGAAACCCCTACCTTCTATCCCTAGCCTACAATAATTTTTTTCCTCGTTAGGGTTATCCCATTCAAATCATTACCATCTGTGTGGATGGGGATAATTTTATTCATTGGTCTCAATCAGTTTGAATGTACATTAGTCATTAGGGGGAGAGGCAAGATCGACTATATATATCATCAGAACGTGAAGAATCCTATTGTGTTTGGGATGCAGTGAACTCCATGGTAATGACATGTTTAGTCAATTCCACGACCGAATAGATAAGTGGAAACTATCTCTGCAATTTCTTTGCCAAAGATTTATGGGATAGTGTCTCACAAATGAACTCTGACTTGGGAGGTCAATCCCATGTGTATGAACTAACCATATGACTTGGGAAGATTTGCTAATGTGAAACATTGTCACATAATATTTCAATTCTTGGCAGGACTTGAACTTATTCAATGATTATGAGTCGAAATTACCCAAAATTATAATTATTATAAAAAGATTGTTTATGTTGGTCACATCTTTAAGTTTCATAGGCTTCAACATAAAATACCTTGAAGTTCGTGGTCTAATTGTTGAAAGAAAGCCCCTCCCTCTAATTCAAGAAGTCTTTACAGAAGTCCAAAGAGAAGAAAGCTGCAGACATGAGATGCTCGGGAAAGAACCATTGGGATTGCTGGTCCTGTTGAAGGCTCTATATTGTCTATTGATGAAGCACAACACAGTTGCAAGACATTTTTGAATTAATGTATTGGAGACAAGAAAAACTTGCACTGTGATTATAGCGGGAAATCTTATCATACATGAGAAAGTGCTACAAATTACATGTTAGACAACCTAATGACAGATCTACTAAGCCCACAAAGCAAAATGTTCTTGCAACACGTGAGACGGAATCATATCTATTCATTATAAAACAGATAAATCATCTTCTTAAACTACTAAAATCTCATTCCTCACCTAATCCTCCTATTGGTTTTGTGGCAGAAGCATGTAAAGCTTCTTTGGCACTTTCTACTTTTGAAGAAACCAATCCTTGGATCATAGACTCGGGGGTTTCTGACCATATAACTAGTAGTGGCTATCATTTTTTCAGTTCCTATTTTCCACTAGCATAAAAATATTATGCTAGAAAATATTTTATGTGCCCAAACTTGCTTGCAATCTTTGTTTTTTATTAGTAAACTCTTTAAAGATAAGAATTGTTCAATATTCATTCTTCAATTTGTGTTTTTAAGGATGGGAACTAAGGGAAGACGATTAGAATTACTAAAGAAATAAATGACCTTTAATAGCTTAATGAGTCATCTTCTTGGAATAAAAAGCTCATGGATTAAGTAGTACCAGTTCAACTTTTGTTGATGATCAAGCTATAATATGGCATATAGGATTATGGCACACTAGTTTTTCATATCTCAAATATTTATTTTTTGAATTATTTATAGGAATTTATTGTTCTAAAACTCATTATGAAGCTTATTGTTTAGTTAAAGATCATCGCATGTTTTTTCCAATAAAGTCTTTCTGGTTAAAACTATTTTACTTTTTTCTTAGTGATATTTGTAGCACTTCTAAGGTCAAAACAATATAAAAAAAAATAGTGTGTAATTTTTATTGATGATTTGATATGCCTTGGTATCAAAAAACAGCCCACGAACAAGATGACTTCAAGACAAAACAAATTTTATTACTAGAAAAACAAATAACAAGAAGAAAGATGCAATTGATCATCTTACGAGAGGATATCTTCTTTCCCAAACCCTAGACACTACTAGGATCCCTCACACAAGAAGAATTGCAGCACTCAAATAAAAATTTGCATAAAAAAACTAGCCATGACCTTAGACTTAAATAGACTTCCTCCTTCCCTCCAAAATCAACCTCCTTCCTAACAAGTTTCCCTCCTCTATTTGAAACTCAATTAGGAAAAGATCTCTTAATTGATTCCCTCATAACATAATATTTCATTTCTTTACTGGGCCCCACCTCCTCAGCCGCCTCTCTCTAGGTCTGCTGGCCCCACCTGGGCGGTTATTGACTGGACCGGCTTGCCCAACATCTCTCGGGTCTTCATGGTGCAGACCCCCTCTGCTCCCACCGTATTAATACTCCCCCCCTGAAAGTCCCACCTTGTCCTTAAGGTGGAATGCAAGAAACTACTATTGTATATTCTGACAGGACTCCCACGTGGCCTCATGCTTAGAAAGATCCTTCTATTTGATCAACACTTCTTTGCTTCCCGTTGCTCCATGTTGCACTCCTTTGACCTCCACTAGTTCCAACAACACCTCCATGTCGACACCTCCATGTCCTCTGTTAGGGTCGGGGGAATTGTAGAAGACGGAATATGCTCTCCTATCACTCGTCGCAACTGGGACACATGAAATACCGGGTGGATGGCCGTCGTCGGTGGTAATTGTAGGCGATAAGCCTTTGCTCCGACGCGTTCCACCATCTCATAAGGACCAAAGTATCAGGGTGATAGCTTACCATTCCGTCTTTGTGCCAAGTTATTATGTCTGTAGGGGCGAAGCTTCAAGTACACATTGTCCCCCACTTTGAACTGGATGTCCCTCCTTTGTGCATAACTGCATATGCTTTTCTTTTCATGATTTGTTGAGCTCTCAACAGATGCCTTTTTAGTTCCCCCAATATCTTTTCTCTATCCTCTTAGTACCCCTCTACTGATATCACCGGTGTGCTACCCTGTCCATAATAGGGGTGTCAATATTTGACATGACCTGAAACCTGACCCAGACCCTACCTAAAATTTTTTGGGTTTGGGAAAATCCGTTTGTCAGATGGGCCTGGTTTTGGTTCAGAAATGTGACCTGTTTATAAAATCGGGTCGGGTTGAGGTTGACCCGAAAACCCAAAATCATCTCGAAGTTGACCCGGGTCCAGTTTCATGCGGTTCGGTCTTGCCTAGCCACTAGCACGTGGCACCAATCTCGCCTAGCTCGCACACGCGGCACGCTCATGCTAAGCCCAATCTCCGCTCTCGCTCACGGGGTGGTTTCCTTCACCGCATGTGGTTCGTCTTTCTCCAATCGCCACTCGCCAGGCGACGCCTCGCCTAACTCGCCTTTAGGTTTCACTCGCTGGTTTGCCATTTGCCAATGGCCCAGCTTAACGAAGCAGTGCGACACGCGACAGTCGGCATGTCTCGTGACACCACCCTTGCCTAACCCTCCTCGCCAGCCTCGCCTAAAGCGCCTGCGAATTCTAAATAGAGTGAGTCCACGGGTCGTATCGGCTCAACCTTGTAACCCGTGCGGTTGGGTGGGTTGACAATCATGACTCATTTGCAAAATTGGGTAGGGTTCAGGTCAATCCATTTAAACTCGGGTTAATTCGTGTTCGACCCAAACTTTACCCACAAACTCGTTTTGACACCCTTAGTCCATAGTATATCAAATGCGGCGGATCTCTGCCATATAACACATTCAACGTTGTTGTCTGAGTTGCTGAATGATAGGATGTGTTATACCAGTATTCTGCCCATGCCAACTATTTGGCCCATAGTTTGGGTGTGTTTGATATAAAACATCGTAGATACTTCTCCACACTACGATTGACCGCTTTGGTTTGTTCGTCAGTCTGAGGATGATAGACATTGCTCCTTTTCAAAACGATCCTCTGCATCTTGAACAACCCCTTCCATAACTAGCTCAGAAAAATATTGTCTCGATCTAACACAATCGATTCAGGAATCCCATGCAGTTTCACCACCTCCCTTATGAAAGCCGTAGCTATTGATACTATAATATATGGGTGGTGAAGGGGAATAAAATGAGCATACTTAGTCGATCCACTACCGCCAGAATCGTAGTGTATCCCTTAGACTTTGGCAGCCCTTCAATGAAATCCATGGTCACCTCCTCCCAAACTCTTTCACTACGGGAAAACACGCGATTACCGTCGGATTTTCCGGCGGAATTTTTTGCGCCGATACGAACGACGCAGGTAACGACGGAATGTTCCTGAATCTTGCGACGGAAACATTACAACGTATTTTCCGGCGCATAATACGTCGTCCCAATCGCGAGAAATTGCGTCGATAAAACGAGCTCTGAACTGATTCCGTCGCACTATGCGGTAGAAACATACCGACGAACATTACCGACGCAATTTCCGCCGGCTTATTTAAACTCAACGACATATTTCCGTCGCACGTTACAACGGATCTTGTTTCCGTCGGATACGCCGCCGGAACGTCCGCCGGTGAAAGCCCTATTTTTCGACACCGACACCCTCTGGACGCTCATTCGTTTCCTCCCCTTCTCTCACCTCGCGTGTTTCGCCCGTCGCCATCCGTCGCTCGCTGTGGACTGACGTCGCCGACGGTCACCGGACTTCGCCGTCGACGGTCACCGGACTTCGCCGAGCATCCTTTCCTCTCTTTCCTGCTCGCGCGCCGCTGAGGGTCGCTCTTCGCCGACGGGGAAGGTATTTTGTTTCGTTATTTTTTCCTATTTCGGTTGGGTTACATCAAGGATCAGTCTTAAGTCCATATCTTTTTGCTTTAGTCATGGATGTTCTCACTAGACATTTGCTAGAGGATGTACCTTGGTGCATGCTTTTTGTTGAAGATATTCTTCTTGTTAATAAAACTAGAGAGGGAATTGAAGGAAAACTTTAACTATGGAAGTCAACCTTAGAGTCTAAAGGTTTCCATTTGAGTAGATCTAAAATCGAATATATGGAGTGTAATTTTAGTACTAATAGATATAGTGGAGGGATTGTGACTTTGAGCGATTAAGTCATTAAAAAGAGTATATGTTTTAGATATCTCGAATCTATTGTTCAAAACGATGGTGAAATAGATGTGGATATTATCTAAAACGGATTATATGAAGTGCAATTGTGACTTTGCAATTGTAACTTTTGGTGATCAAATCATTAATAAGAGTATACATTTTAGATATTTTTGATCTATTGTTCAGAGCGATGGTGAAATAGATGGGGATATTATTAGTAGAATTCAAGTTGGATAGTTGAAGTGGAGGAATGCATCGGGCTTATTGTGTTATAGAAAATTCCCCCTCAAACTTAATTAAGGGAAATTTCTATAAGATGGTGGTGAGACTTGTGCAATGCTTTATGGTGCCGAATGTTGGCCACTAAAAAAGAAGCATATATAATACTAAGTTAAATGTGACAGAGATGAGGATGCTTAGGTGGATGAGTGGCTTGACCCTTAGAGATAGGATGCGAAATGAGCATATACGTGAAAAGGTTGGAGTAGCTCCAGTGGAAGATAAGATTAGAGAAAGTCGCCTTAGATGGTTTGGTCATATGAACATCTATTAATGTCTTATTAGATATATATATATAAATCCATTACTTTTTTTCTCTTATATATAGGTGAGGGCTCTTCTGGCGGCTCTGTGGAGTATTCTGAGTATCGGATCTGGTCGCAGGCCGTCGGAGGAATGCAGCATGGTAGAGTATATGGCTTAGGTGCGCAAGCTCAGGCATACGAGGGGATGACCTCCTCTACTGCATCCAGCTTCGCATCCAGTTCTCATGACTCCTTACAAGCTGAACAAATAAGTGCCCTTCAAGCTGAGCTAGAACAAGTAAGAAAATCACAAGCTGATTGGCAAGCTTAGCTGCAGGCACATGTTCAAGCTCAGCTGCAAGCACAAATTCAAACAAGTACGGAGCAACACAATCAGTTGTTGGATGAAATGCGCAAGATGAGGGATCAGCTGAGTGGAAAAGACGTAGCTTCACCTGAGGAGGAGTCCACAGAGTCAGAGTAGTTTAATTTAGTTTACATGAACTTGTTTATTTCTGTGAACATGTGTTATTGAACAGTTTCTTTTAATCTGATGTTTTTTGTTGATTGTTACTATTGAACAGTTTCTTTTTATGTTATAAACTGTTGTGAAATTGTTGTGAATTTGTTAGAAACTGTTGTGAAATTATTATTTGTATTCGTTTGCAGGTGTGGAAATTTGATTGTTGGTTGGGAAGGAAATTTTTTTTTTGTCAATGCTACAGGTTTCCGGCGGATTGTATGCCGGAAATCCGCCGGAAAGAACGATACAACGAATTGTATCGGACGTATCGACGTCTTCCTTCCGTCGGCCACTACCGGCGCATGTTCCGACGCTATTTCCACCGCTTCTTTCCGGCGCCTATTTTGCGCTGCAAACAAAGCCGTGGGTTGTCTACGGCGACCTTGCGGCGTTTTTTCCGCCGGTACTTACCGGCGGACAATCCGACAGAAACTTACCGGCGCATATGGCGCCGGAATTTATCGGCTGTGAGTCGTCGGCACCAATACGATGTTTTACGCCGGTAAGGCGTCGGTAAGTGCGCCGGAAAGGTTTCCGGCGCATTATATTCATCGCAAAAATTTATCGACGCGACCGAAACCGGCGTATGCATTTCCGCCGAAACGTGCCCCGGTAACTTATGGTTCCGTCGGATTATCTATGTATTCCGGCAGATTTAGTCCGCCGGTAATAACGGGTTTTCCTATAGTGTTTCTCGCAGAGCTTGTGGTTGGATGAGCCCTTCTGAAGACTTTGCTAAATTCTTGTGCCTCTGACATATGTCACATCTAGCCACCATCTACTCGACACCCTTTTTCATACCTTCCCAATACAACTCTACAGACAATCGACGTTATGTATTTTGGACCCCTGCATGTCCCCCCATGCCCCCCCATGGAACTCCTAAAGCAAACAAGGAATGTAAGAAGAGGTCTTTGAAGCACAAATCTCCCTTGATGTAACAGCTTCTGTCCCACCACGGAATACCCTGGGTGGCTATCCTTATTTCATGCTACCTCCTCTCTAATTTTTTTTTTCAATTTGTAATCAAGTTTGCTCTCTCTTCTTAGTGCTTCGCAGTCAATCACCAAGGGTACAAACAATGCTATCATCTCGGCCAATACCCCATGCACGTAGACAATTCATTTGTTGCTTTAGTTTTCATTTTCGGCCAATACTGTATCTTGAAGTCATAGCCTAATGACTTGGAAAGCCACCTATGATGCTCTTCAGTGACCATTCTTTGCTCTAACAAATACTTCAAACTCTTTTGGTCAGTTCTGACAATGAAATGTCTCCCCAACATATACGATTTCCATTTTTGAATGGCTTGTACTATCGCCATCAGTTCTCTCTCATAAATTGATTGAGCCTTTGATCTGGTCGTCAGCCCCTGGTTGAAATAGGCCACTGACCTTTGTTTTAGCACGAGCACCACTCCCAGCCCAAACCCTGAGGCATCTATCTCCACTAAAAAAGCTGGCTGAAATTTGAAAGAGCTAAGGTGCGGGCACATTGATCATAGCTTTCTTCAACTCCTCAAAGGTCTGGTGAATGATTCTCCCCACTTGAAGTTGTCCTTATTGAGTTGTTTCGTCAATGGCCCTATTATCGACCCATAGCCTGTGAGTCCGAAGAATCTCCTCTGCCGATTTTTGAAATTTGAAGTATCCTTCTTTTGTTTACAAGGATGAAGTTTTCAAAGATTATTGTATCCAAGGCTTCAGTAAAAAAAAGGTGCCTTCGTGTTGCCTTGGTAGAATGGTTGGTTTTCATAAGGCAATTTTAACATTGCACAAGCCTCCTATTGAAATTACATAAATTAAACTTTTTAGTAAACTGCTGTAAAAATCGACCAACTTTTTTCTATATTACAACTTGTTAATGATTAAAAATCATAATATTTTTTGTTTTGATTATAATTTGATCATTTATCGTGAAATATATCAATTATGTGGTGGTAAAATAAGTTATGTTAAATACATGAGCTAAATCAAAGTATCATATAGTTATTTAATTAATAAAATTATCATTTGACCCACGATTCACAAATCACATGACATGTTCTTTTGACGTCGCAAATATATATATTGATTTATTGACCATATTACCTTTGATTTATCGGAGATATTAAACACAACATTCTAAGATCACATATTCAATGCTTTCTTTAAGAAAAATCAAACTATAAACCAAACGGAAAGCATAATAACTTCTTGGTCATTTTTTAAATCCTTATAATCGAACTGTAAAGTAGAATAAAGATAAATGATTTTTAGAGTCAGCTAAACTTAATTTTTGTTGATTAAAAAAAAAAAAAAAACTTCATAATCTATGCTAGAGGCGTTGAAGGGATTTCATGTTGTTTTGTGTTGTTTGAACTTAAACTAATTCTTAAATGTACGACTTGTATTTAGATGCATCTTCTTTTATTCTTAAGAAATATGAAACCTTGCTTTTTAACTTCCGTACCCTTTCTATGTCATCTTAAAGCAACTGCTCAAGTATTACGTGTTGCATTACCAAAGCTATCATCTCAAAGAAAACTGCACAATTTCTATTAGCGCAGAAAAGAAAAACAGGGAGGATGATTCGTCAAGCAAAGATTTATCAAGTACCAGCCGAAAGACTGATCTCAATACTGTTATAAATGCATGGTATTGGACAGGCTACCACACTGGCAGGTTAGCAAAAATTTCTACTCTTATGGCCTCTTTTTTCAGTCTGCAACCCAGCTTCTAATTGGTGCACTTTGGAAAATTTTTGCTTTTACCTTTTAACTGCATCTAATATTAGTTTATATACGAAATGGATGCAAAACCCTCGGCATCTGCAATGGGATACTTGATTGGGAATTCTATAATAACCGTTACATCAAAATTTTGAAAATCTTTACTAATCCTTCTAAATCTTCCTACTAAGAGTGTCAATATTTGACACGATCTGAAAATCTGACCCGAAAATTTTGGGTTAGGGTCAACACGAACCTGAAACGGTTCGGGTTCGGATTCAACAATTCGACCCGTTTCAAACCTGAAAATCCGTTTTTGACCTGGCAACCCGAGATTGATCCGTTTTTTATCTGAAAAGTGGAGATTGACTCGTTTTTGGACCTGAAAACTAGCAGTTTTTTGTTGGCACTGGATCATTCGGGTCATGTTGGTTTGACCTGGACCTGAAAAGGGTCTGGTGCTGGGTTAGTTTCAGGTTCGACCCGACCCGTGACCCGAAATTGACACCCCTATCTTCTACTATTATCTATATTTGCAGAAAAAAATATAATTTATCAATCAACAAATCAAACAAGCACTTATTATCTTGAATCCTATCAGTTTGTTTGGATACTTTACTGGTGGAAGAATCTCATTCTTCCTATTGTAATGCAGGTATCTCTTGGAGCAGGAGCAGTCAGAAAAGCAAAACGATAATACCAGCAAAGGGAACAGCCTAACTGTTTCTGAAGAGAAAGGTGTCACTGATTGCCAAGAACCGTAGGTTTTATGGTTTCCACTCAAATGGCTTCATGAGGTATTGC
Source organism: Dendrobium huoshanense (assembly GCA_016618105.1). NCBI lineage: Eukaryota > Viridiplantae > Streptophyta > Magnoliopsida > Asparagales > Orchidaceae > Dendrobium > Dendrobium huoshanense. The sequence goes on along the minus strand of CM028345.1, from coordinate 53,291,734 downwards.
AAATCTTCACGCTGAATCTTTCGACAATTCAAAAGCATTTAGGAAGGTATTCGATCAATGTTTTACTATTGAAACATGAAACTTGATCACTTTATTTCTGCTCGACATGAACTGCTTTTTTACTGAACTTCTTAACCCAGCATTTGTGGGACAGTGAAACAGTCTATTGCTCATTCTATCAAACAAATTTACCTAGGAAACTTGTAATTTTTACCTGTTTGTTTCAATAGGATCTTGCTAATGCTTTTTACTCTCTCCTTATTGCAATTAAAGCTGCTTCAACTGATCCCAATGCTAGAACTGAAATTTGAACATTTTTCAAGATACATTTATTTACTAAAATTTCCATAACGAAAAAAAAAGTCTGATACAATGATTTACTAAATAGAAAGAGATGCCGATTGAGCTTAATTTGGCCAAGCTGAGTTTCACAAGGGTGCTTTTGCAGTTTCTAGGCAACTCCCCTTCTGAACTATTTGGCTTGTTTAAATTTATTTAAAGGTGGTTGGTGGGCGAGCACGATTGGGAACCCTCCATTCCTAGTTTGAATCTCCTCTTTTACGGCCTTGCCTCTTCAGTGGGCAAAACAAGTGTGGGCTCGAAGCCGGCGGGTGGTCTCGCTAGGTGATGTCGAGGGATTGATTACACCGCCAAACGCTTCCTTTGGGACGACTTTCTTATTGCTTCTTAAAATTTTATACTAAAAAATTATTTTAAAAAATTGTAAGAAAGTCATCTCAAATTAGGGCAAAATAAGCCTTAATGTTGATGGAACAGGACTTTGCTTTGTCCAACAGTCGCCGTTGATGCATCAGCATGGCTGTGAATCTCTTGAACTGCTGAACCAAATAAATATTACAAATTTCCTTTTTTCAGAGTGTCTTGTGCTGTATCAAGAAATGGATGGCCGGTCCTGAATAAAAATGGTATTACTGAGAAAAAAATAGTAAGATATAATGAAATGATATGAAAACTGGATCATTAATTAATGAATCTTCCTCTTTATTAAAATAAAGTTGAAGACATCGACGTACAAATGTCAAAGAATGATGGCTCACGACAGAATGGAGACAGGCACGCGCCAAATATAAGTAAATAGTGCTCCAATGTTTTGCTTCAATCAATTTAACTAGTTTAATATTTCAATAATTAATGTAATTTAAATTTTGAGGATTCAACCAAATAAAAATTAATCAAATAATAAATAAAAAGTTAAAATTGTAAGCAATAATGAATTGATATTATAAATATTTAAGCAAAATTTCACTACACACAATGATACAAGAATCCATCGGCTAAGTTATTAAGCCTAACAATAACTTACATTATCACCTTCTAAGAAATATGAAATTATTCTGTGTGGTCACTGATGATCTGGAGGCGAATCAGAATGCGCCATATCATCCGGCAAATAGCAGTACACAACATCGGTATAAAATTAAAAAATGATATGGGGCGTCTAGATTCGCCTCCAGACAGCGTCTCGTGGCTGTACATAATAATTTCACCTAAGAAATAATCTAATTTCGACTTATTATCCATACTAATTCTTAAAAAAATTATTTTTCTCATAATAATTTAACAGCTAATGCTTTATCTACAATAATTTTTTAATTAATTCTACAATTTGATTTTGGACCAAGCTTCATTCTTCTTTTAATGCACCAAACTCTTTCATCAAAGCTCCCGTTTTGAATTCTTCGCCGTAGAGCAGAAAAAGGTCTACGTCCATATAAGCCTCTTCTCCCCCACCCTTTCAAATTTCAATGCTTTATCCATTCATCTCCTCCTCCTCCTTCCCTGCTTCTGTTTAAAAAGCAATACATTATTACAGATTTCTCTTTGCTTTGTGATTTGAGTCTCAAAGTTCTAAATTTCAAATCCACTCTGTCACATAGCTCGAGTTTGGAATTTCAAGTTCGGATTTTGACGAGCGGATGCCTGATCGAAAAAGATGACGTCTTCGGAGAAAAAGCAGGGAAATCCGCCGGCGCCGGCGCCTCCGAAGGTCACGTTTGGTCGGCGAACGGGATCCGGCAGGTACGTTCGCTACTCTCGAGAAGACCTCGAGAGCGAACTGGGAAACGTGGACTTCAGCAAATACGTCGTCCAGTTTCCGCTGACCCCAGACAACCAGCCCATGGACGTCGTTCCCCTTGATCCAGCCGTCTCCGACAAGGCGGCGGAGGGCTGCGACGACAAGGTTCCGGCGGCAAAGACTAAGGCGACGAAAGACAGGAGGATGAGATCGATGACTTGGGGAGCGGCAGGGGAGTTCGATTATAACCAGTTGTTGTTCGAGACGAAAGGGACTTACGGGTACGGAAACGCGATTAGGGCAGAGGAAGACGAAGCAGGAGATAGCGAGGGTAGGGGGCAGCCTAAGGATTTCGTCGGCAAGCCGTGGCGGCCGCTCACCAGAAAGCTTAAAATTCCGGCGGCCATACTCAGCCCTTACAGGTGCTGTTGCTCTGTTCTCTTCCTGTCCGTTTATCGTTATTTCTCATATCGCGGCAGCTCAATCATAATATTTTAATTATATTTAATAATTTTATTTTAGTGATTTTATTTTTTGATAAATTTAAAAATAATGAGAATTTATATTATATATATATATATATATATATAATATAAATATATGTAATATAAAAAAACATGTTAGCATAAATTGGTATAAATTATTTTAAGATAAATTTATAATTTATTGAAATTATTTTGAATTTTAAAATCACAAAAAGTTTTTATTTTCAGCTGCAATTTATTTTTTGGCATTAAGAAAATGGTGACAAAGTTTAGTGGTTTATGGGCTCTTTCCTTTTTCAAGAATATGTCAGCTTATGCTCTCTCTTTGCATTATCATCCAATAACAATAAGCCAAAATAACATAAAATATATTATTTGCATTGTAAATTGCCTCATTTTGATTTAATTATTATTATAAAATTTGTCTGTTTATTTCATCTATTTGCAAGGAATCTCTTGTAATAAGATTCATTGGTGGGAAAAAATAATTAAGGATATAAATTCAAAATTATTAAATTTATATTGAAAATCAAAGCGTCCATTGGGACGACTTTCTGCTAAAGGTCTGTTTGGGACGACTTTCTGCTTGCTTTGCTTTTTCAAATTGCTCCGCTTCATTGCTGCTTTCTCATTGCTTTTTCAAATATTTCGGCAGTAAATAGCTATTTCTGCAACTATAGTAACGAAGTTGTTGTTTTTTTTTTCACGGTAACTTTATAACAAACTTTATAAAATACCACAGCCGTCCCTAACAGACTGTAAGTTTACTTATAATATTTGCATTTGATCTAAAAAATATTAATTAGATTCATTTCAATATAATTTAGATTGCATAAAAATAAAATTTTATTCCAATATTAGGGCAAGTGTTTATGCATATATAGATGCCTAAATATATAAATATATATATGTATGAATAAAAATGATACATTTATCTAATGTAAATGGATTCATGCTGCCTTCTTTGTGTTCTCTTTCCCTCTTTTTTATTGTTATTTTTGAGACATTTAGGCCAAATAAGTCAAATTTATACGCACATCACATATACAAAATTCGAACACAAAATCTCTTAATTAATAGCCAAAACCCTTAACGAATAGACCAAGATGAGTTGAGTATCTTTCCCTCTTATAATAACTCAATTGATTGAGCTAGATGGAAGTCTTGTGTAACAATAGTTTTTTTTTTTAATCTTCTTGGTTGAACCTTCTCCTCACTGCATTATATGCGGCTATAAGTTATAAAATCAAAACACTTAAATCTTTGTTCTTTATGAGAAATTATTTTCTGCGTAGTACAGATGGGAAGAACCATCTAGACTATGAGTTTACACACTATTTATAAACATTACACAAACTGATTTGATACGCACTTTGTATACAGATAGTGTGTACACTCATATGTCCAAATGATTCTTCCTGTCCGGACTCCACACAAAATGATTTCTCGTTCATTATATAGTATTCTCCCCTTTCTTCTACACATCTCATTTATAGGAACTTCTTCTAGCTAGATGCTAATTCTAGCCTGACCTCATGATGGATCTCCCCTGATAAATATATATATCATTTAATATACAATCATGCATAGATCCCTTTTATTTGTTGTTCAATGAACTGATAGGATTTTTTTCAAGCATATTTCTGCTAAATCTTCCATTAGTGTTCATCAGGGTCTCTGTTGCTGCATAAACTGATGCAGTCTCATAAATTTGCAGGCTTCTAGTTGCAGTCCGCATTGTAGCTCTCTCCCTGTTTCTCGCATGGAGAATAGCCCACAAGAACCAAGACGCCATCTGGTTGTGGGGTATGTCAGTAGTATGCGAGCTCTGGTTCGCTTTCTCATGGCTTCTCGATCAACTCCCCAAAGTCTCACCCATCAACCGCGCCACCGACCTCTCCATCCTCAAGCAGAAATTCGAGTCCCCGTCACCTTCCAACCCCACCGCAAAATCCGACCTTCCCTCCATCGACGTCTTCGTCGCCACCGCCGATCCCGTCAAAGAACCACCTCTCCTCACCGCCAATACAATCCTTTCCATCCTCGCCGCCGATTACCCCGTCGACAAACTCACCTGTTACCTCTCCGACGACGCCGCCTCCCTCCTCACTTTCGAAGCTATCACCGAAGCGGCCTCCTTCGCCTCCGTCTGGGTTCCCTTCTGCCGCAAACACCGCATCGAACCCCGCAACCCCGACAGCTACTTCTCCCTCAACCGAGATCCATACAAAAACAAACTCCGCCCTGACTTAGTCCGCGACCGCCGCCGCATCAAGCGCGAGTACGACGAATTCAAAGTACGCATCAACGGACTCCCTGAATCCATCCGCCGCCGCTCCGACGCCTTCCACGCCAGCGAGGAGCTCAACGCTTCCTCCGTTGAACCTGCCGTCAAGATTCCTAAAGCCACATGGATGGCCGACGGCACCCACTGGCCCGGCACTTGGAATATCCCCGCCGCCGATAACTCTCGCGGCGATCACTCTGCCATCATCCAAGTCATGCTCAAAACCCCATTAGACCATCCCGTCTTAGGCGGAGGCGGTGGCGGAGCCGTGCTCGACTTATCCGAAGTGGATGTCCGGCTTCCGATGCTCGTCTACGTCTCGCGAGAAAAGCGCACGGCTTGCAACCATTACAGGAAGGCTGGCGCGATGAACTCCCTTCTACGAGCCTCTGCTATAATGTCTAACGCGCCTTTCGTACTAAACCTCGACTGCGATCACTATATTTACAATTCGCAGGCGTTGCGGGAAGGAATTTGCTTCATGATGGACCGCGGCGGAGACCGCGTTTGCTTCGTTCAATTCCCGCAGAGATTCGAAGGGATCGACCCTTCCGATCGCTACGCCAATCACAACACCGTTTTCTTCGATGTCAATCTGCGTGCGCTCGATGGCTTGCAAGGTCCTGTTTACGTTGGCAGCGGATGTCTTTTCCGCCGCATCGCGCTTTACGGCTTCGACCCCCCGCGCGCGAAGAACCACCACCCGCTTCATATGCCTTCGCCAGACTTATCGATTTCTTCCAATACCAGCAAATTCGGTAACTCGATCTATCTATTGGATTCAATTCCGGTGACGGAGTACCAAGGTCGACCGCTCGCCGACCATCCGTCGGTGAAGAACGGCCGGCCTTCCGGGGCGCTGATCTTCCAACGCGACCCGCTCGACGCGTCCACAGTGGCGGAGGCCATTAACGTGGTGTCATGCTGGTTCGAGGAGAAGACGGAGTGGGGGAGTCGGGTCGGGTGGATATACGGGTCGGCAACGGAGCACTTAGTTACTGGTTACCGGATGCATAACCGCGGGTGGCGGTCGATCTACTGTGTCACCAAGCGCGATGCTTTTCGAGGCAAAGCCCCCATTAACCTCACGGACAGGCTCCACCAAGTTCTCCGTTGGGCAACTGGTTCGGTCGAGATCTTCTTCTCCCGCAACAATGCTCTCTTCGCCAGCCCCAAGATGAAGTTTTTGCAGCGTGTTGCGTACCTTAATGTTAGCATTTACCCCTTCAGCTCAATCTTTCTCATCGCCTACTGTTTCCTCCCGGCGCTCTGTCTCTTCTCCGGGCAGTTTATAGTGCAGAGTCTAGATATGACCTTCATCATTTACCTCCTCGTCATTACTCTCACTGTCTGCCTTCTCGCCATTTTAGAGATCAGGTGGTCAGGGATTGAGCTTGAGGAATGGTGGCGTAACGAGCAGTTTTGGTTTATCGGCGGAACCAGCGCTCACCTCGCTGCAATATTGCAGGGGCTGTTTAAGGCTGTCACTCGGATTAAGATCCATTATACTCTAACCTCAAAGTATGCCGGCGGCGGCGGCGACGACAATAACGATGACGAGTTCGCCGAGCTCTACCTCGTGAAGTGGACGTGGCTGATGGTTCCGCCGCTGACCATTATCTTGATGAACTTGATTGGCCTTGCAGTAGGCGTGAGCAGAACTCTGTACTCGATTATCCCGCAGTGGAGCCGGCTGCTCGTCGGAGTGTTCTTTAGCTTCTGGGTTCTTGCTCATCTGTACCCTTTCGCTAAAGGGTTGATGGGGAGGAGGGGGAAGACGCCCACTATCGTCTTCGTGTGGTCGGGGCTCATTGCTATCACGATCTCGCTGCTATGGGTAGCCATTAAACCACCTTCGGCCAATTCTCGGATTGGTGGTTCCTTCTCTTTCGCTTGATTCCATTGCAGATATGGTGATTATTGGCTACTTGATTGCAACTCTGCTTCTGCTAATCTTAATGTGGTCCAAATAAACCTTAGTTTTGAATTCATAATTCTTTAGATTATTTTTGGAGATTTCAATGAATCTTTTGTCATCTTCTAGAATTTTTATTCTATATAGTGAATGTACGCAGAGGAAGGTTCGGTTTTAGGCAAAATAACGCCTGTACCGAGTTTTTCGCGCCTGTACCGAGTTTTTTCAAAAACTCGGTATAGGCGCTTTTTTGCCTAAAACCGAACATTCCTCTGCGTACGTTCACTGGATAGAATAAAAGTTCCATCTTCTAGGAGGAAAATTAAGCAATTTTTGAAAAACTTGACCATTACTGAACGGTATGGTGAATCCGTGATTTTGCTTCACTGCTTAAGGCTTTTCATTTGGGATGGTTTTCTTACTAAAGTATTTTTTTAGTACAAAAATTATATTTTTTGTGTTAGAAAAGTGCTAAGAAGCAGCAAGAAAGTACTTAAAAAAGAAGCCGGCTTTTTTATTGCTTCTTTAAACAAAGTTTTAGTAAAAAAATTAAAAATTTTCGTCTGAAAAAGCAGTAAGAAAGCTGTCCCAAACGAAGCCGAAAACATACAAAGAACGAGTAAGGATTTCATTGGGTAAATGATAGGGTGAATGATACGAATGAAATATATAGTAATATATTTGATATTAATGTTGTCTATGAATAACAATTATGAAATAATAAAATTTTAAGTATTAGATATGTAAATAGCATGATATAAAATGATATATAGTTTTTTTGGTAATTTTTTAAGATAAAAAATGGGTAGAAACACCCTATATAAGATGAACACAAGAAAGTTGTAACATTGTTTCCTAAAAAATTGAAGGGGGACAAATTAACAAAAAGAACTTTATGCTCATAAGGCTGGTTCCTAACAAATACAGTAATTGCTCAATGTGGTGGTGCTGATAAGGAAGAAGCATTAGCCAATCTGGATCTCAATTCCTTTCTCAATATCTTCCCTGAAGGTGATTTTGGAATGGCTTGAACAAAGTACACTTTATGCAATCTTTTGTAGAACACCACCTAAAATAAATGAATTTCATCATAAATTATATATTTTAACAAATGCTATATATTATCAATGCATGTTATAGGCTCGCGAGGATCAACGAAAGACAGATTAAGTATTCGTTTGAGACATCTTTCTTTATGCTTCTTAAAGCAGCTTTTTAATGCAAAAAAATTAATTTTTTGTACTAGAAAGTTGCTTTATGAAGCAGTAAGAAAGCTATCCCAAATAAGACTTAAGTGTATCTATCCCATATATTTCTGATGCAATGAATGTGACTACGTACAAACAAGATTTCTTTTAATTATGGGATCAAGTTTTTCGAAAAAAAACAAGCTTCTAAAGTTAATTATATCCTGGAAGTGCCTGAGAATATTATCAATTGATCAGGTTTTGTTTGGGACGGCTTTCTAAAACAATTTTTTAGTTCAAAAATTATATTTGTTGAAATAGAAATTTTTTCTACTAGAAAGCTGCTTTAGAAAGCAGCAAGAAAGCTATTTCAAATAAATCAAGAGCCAAATTAGCTTGTGTTCAAAATCAAGTAGGATCAATGTATCTATAAAATCAAAGCGAATCTTATATAGATGTAAATGATGAAATTATAACTTCACGTACATGATGATCATTAATGAGATAAATGACAAATTTAAATTTTGATTTGGCTGAATTAAAGTTGACCAAATAACTGTAAAATAAAGAAATAAAAGAACCTGTTTGGCTATGAACTCTTTTACAGTTTCTTCAGTGAGTTCAGTGTCTTTGGATCGAACAATGAAAGCAACAGGAACTTCACCAGCGACTTCATCATTTTGCCTATCAAATCACAACAAAAGCCAATTAAAATAGTTATTTTGAGAAAAATATGGAGCTTTTTATGTCCTTGAATAAGTTAAATGTATGAAGATCATAAGTAATTACGGGACAACGGCAGCATCAGCAATGTATGGATGGCTTAGTAGAAGGGCTTCGAGTTCTGCTGGAGGCACCTGCAAAATGGTACCAAATTAGTTCTCTCGTCCATCATTGTTAGTTTATGGTCCTATTAACTATGATACTTAATTTGACCAATTCTTTTGACTACAGTTCTCCGACCACCATCTTTTAATTATAATTCTCTAACCATCACCGTTTGACTATAATCTCCGGTTTACTGTCGCCAACTGCAACCTCCTGAGCACAGTCATCTAACTACATTCTCCTAACCAATATCACCCGATTAAAACCTTCCAACCCTAATTGCTAGACTATGTCAATGCTCCCTCCATTGCCATCAATATTGAAGCCCACAATCACCTACAAAGTCAATGTGTTTCGTCGACATCAACTATGATTCTCAACATCACCACCAAGATTTATACTGAATTCTTGATTTTTGGTCTTTTCTCCTTAAATTAAATGATTGAGCATGCAACAAACAATCTTTTAAAGATAGTTTCAATGTCATAATGGTCTTCTAACTTCCACCATGAAATTCATTCTATTTAGTTTATCTTTGCTATATTGTATCAACACATTCTTCAATCATAAGTAAGGACAACATTTGTAATCAATAACAAACAGTAGTTGAATCATTTCAATTAGGCTAAATAATAATAATGGATCATATATTACCTGAAAGCCTTTAAATTTGATTAGCTCTTTAACACGATCAACAATATAAATCTCATCATCATCATCCACGTAGCCGACATCGCCTGTGTGTAGCCAACCCTCCACGTCTATTGTTGCTAACGTGGCTTCCGGGTCATTCAAATAACCTGTGACAGACACACATGAATAAATTATCTGAACCTCTAATAGAAGCGTAGAAACTTTTGAATTTTAAAAATTTTAAAAAAAGAGATATAGGGTCCACTGAATTAATTACCTTTCATGATTTGGGCACCTCGGATGCAAATCTCGCCAGGATTGTTTCGTCCAAGGGAGAAGCCACTTTCAGTGTCTATCACTTTGAGCTCAGCGTTGCGAACTACAGTGCCGCAGGAGCCCGACTTCGCCTCCGTCGGATGCTTGGCGAAGGCCGGGCACATCGATATCACCGGCCCGGCCTCAGTCATCCCATAGCCCTGCAAATTTCTATTTACAAATATATCCATTGCTCTCCCCCATGAAAATTTGAAGAAGTTGATGTAAAATAAGTATGATAATTAACTAATCATTTTATATTTGATTTATCATAAATATATATATAATTTTAAATTTATTATGCATATTTTATGGAGTAACTAAAAGAAAAAAAAATTAAGTTTATTTTATGAATGAATGGGGTGATCATAAATATAAGAAAAAAATAATGTTAATTGATTTTATTGGTTCTCGAAAATAAAAATATTATACATAAAATTAGGTATGCATATTTTTATAATGTGCTTTGGGCTCTCACTAAATTATGATTTGTTATATTTTATTAACAAAAAATTATTCCCATTATTTAATAAATTTAAATTAACAAATCATTCATTTTTTCTAAGATTTTTCAAATTATAATCGTATTTACAATTTTTTGAAAATGTCATATATTTCGTTTTTTCTGTCCAACCAGTATTATTTAATGAGCGTCGCTTTTAGCTAATGTTAAATAATGGCCCAGCAAATTAATAGGAAAATAGCAAAGATGATTAAAAAAAATAAATTGAAAAAAAAGCCTTAGGTATTAAACATGTAAATTAATTAGATTCAAATACATATATAATTATATTTAAAAAGTAAAATAAAATAAAAGAAAAGAGATTATAATTAAAAAAACACATAACAAAAAATACTATATTTTTTATTGTGACATGAAGCTCATGTTGATCTATTGTTTGAGAGTTTTGGCGAGCAACTAAGGCTTCATTTGGAACGGTTTTATCACTTCTCGTAAAGCAACTTTAAGAGCAAGTAAGAAAGCCCTCCCAAATAAAATTTAAAAGTTTTTGAGTTTGAAGTTTATATATGTGATATGATATGATATACGTGCATTCATTTTTTTTTTAAATTTCGGAACGAGGGTGGCGACGTAACTAATTCCTCGGTAGAACCTAATCAGACCACTTGCCGGGATTGGACCCATAAAAGAGACGATGTCGTAGTAGAGGGGATTCGAACCCGAATGAAAGGTTCCAATACCAACCACTCTATGCCTCGGGAGTTGTGTGATTGGGTGAGAAGTCCCCCAAAAATAGATTGTGACTTTTTCAGAGAATCGAATGATTTTTTTGTATCCTTTAATTTAAAAAATAATTTTTTGGGCACGTGACAATATTTTAAAATGGCCACGTTGTGTCACGACTCATGACACCAATTTTTTACTTACCCTAAAATTTGCAGAGATGGTTAAAAAAAATCAACAATATTTTTTAATTTTAAATAAAATGCAGATTGTAATATTTTATAAATATTATTTTAAAAATATTGTGAAAAAAACTTTTTTTTTTCAATTACTATGAATATTACGATTTGTGCGATTAAAAAGGAACCTGGCCGAAGACGGCGTGCGGAAGCCGGCGGCAGAGCGCGGTCTGGAGCTCCTTCCCGAGCGACGCCGCCCCCGATAGTACAATTCTTATAGAATTCAAATCAAAGCTCTCCAGCAGAGGACTTTTCGCCAAAGCTAACACTAGCGGCGGCACCACCGCCGTCGCCGTCACCTTATGCTTCTGTATCAGTCTCAGCATTGCTTCAATCTCGAACTTCGGCATTGTCACAACCGCCGCACCCGATCTCAGCGAGCAAAGCAAAGTAAAGTTGAGAGAAAATATGTGAAACAGTGGAAGAACACAGAGCACAACGTCATCACTTTTCAGAAAAAGGTTCGGATTTTCTCCATCTACTTGTTGCGCGATGCTCGTTATCATGCTCCGGTGAGTTAGCATCACACCTTTCGGCAGACCCGTCGTTCCGGACGAGAAAGGAAGCGCCACCGTGTCGTCGGGGGATATGGAAATTAGTTCAGCAAGTTCAGACTCGTTGGCGTCGGAAAGAACGGTGAACGGAAGGCAGGATTTTTCGGGCGGTGGGTCATCAACGGTGATCACTGTGGTTCCGGTTTGGATTTTTTCTAAGAAGATGGAGTGGGTGATGATGAGTTTAGCGCCGGAGGCTTTGAATTGCTTGTGAATTTCCGCTGGAGTGCAGAATGGATTGGCCGCGGTGGCGGCGGCGCCGAGGAAAGAGGCGCCCATGAAGGCGAAGGCGAATTCAGGGCAGTTTTGGAGGAGGAGGAGGATGACATCGCCTTGTTTAATGCCGAGGGAGGAGAGGCCGGCGGCTGTGCGGCGCGAGAGAAGGTGGGTTTCGGCGAAGGTATAGATTCGGCCGGTGGTGCCGGAAATGAGACAGGGGTTGTCGGCGAAATCTGAGAGTTTTTCGAAGCAGTAGGTGTGAAGTGGTAGTTGGTTGGAGATGGGAATGTCGGGTAGTTTTGACCTGAAAATGACGGTCTCCGGCGGTGATGACGGTGGTGCTGACGGGGAATTATCATGTTGAGAGGAGGAGACGCTGATCATGGCTTCTCCGTTTGTTTGTTTTTTCTCTTTAATTAGGCTTAGGGGAAGAAGTTGCGACGGAGCTCTGATTAAGCCTTCCGATCTGCTGGCCTAAGCTACATTTTAAATGGAACAAAAATAGCGAGGAATGATTTGAAGTCTCAGATCTACTTTGAAACAGTAAAATAAAGAATTTATAAACATTTCACATTTTCTAATATGAATATTCTATAATTTTATTTTAAATAGTAGATATATATATATTCTTTAAAATTAACATTAACTACTATAAGAAAAAAAAAATTAATATTAATGCGCTATCCTGTCCCATTTTTTAATCTTATTTTATTATTATTATTTTTTAAAAAATTGATATTTTTCTGAGATTTGGTCAGAATCCATGGCAGATCTGAGCCGTATATTTGGAGGCATGCTGGCAAAAGGAGAAGCTGGTAGGAAGATCCAACGGCGAATAATGTTAACTGTGAGAGGAATTAGGTTTGTTAAGGGCTTCTCACTTGTGGTAGGTGGGAAAGGGAGAAAGGCATACATACTTTTACAGTTTCACCCCCCAAAAATAAAAAAAATTATATTGTATAGCATTTTATTAGATTAATTAGTTATTTTTGCTCTCAAATAAAAATAGATGAAGTAATGATTGTAAGTTTTTGTAAAGTTAATTTTAAGCCGTTGTCAGGTCCTAAGTCTTGAATGAGAAAAGTGTAGGGTTGGGTTAGGTAGTTAACAACCAGTATAAAACTTGTCGAATAATCATGACAAAAAAGTCCTAAATATAAGATAAAAATTAGTTTAGTTTCTTTAATGCATAATTACATATATTAATGCCTTTACTCGATGGTTAGATCATTAATCATTAAGCGACAACGACATATGGTAAAAGAATTTATGGCCTATGGGTTGGAGGTAGGGCTGCAAGCGAACCAAATGTTCGACGAACTACTCGTTGTTCGTTTCGATTAAAGCTCGTTCGTGATCGTTTAATTAACTAACAAACAAACTTGAACAGTATTTTAAATACTCGATTCTTAAATAAACAAGCTTGAACACTAATGCGTTCAGCTCGTTTATGTTCGCGAACAACATCAGTTGATGTTCATGAACAAGCTCGATTCGAGTTCGATTAAATATAAAAACTTTAATTATACCATAATATAATATAATTATTTTTTATTAATAAATTTTAAAGTAATAAAATATTGCAACATATGTTCATATAATTTAATCATATTTTCATTTTAAATATACAACTGGTTTTATTTTAGGAATTTCATTTCATGAACAAGAAATATTTCATATTTGTCCATGTTTGTTAGATTGTTTGTTTAAAAAATTGTAAGAAAGTCATCTCAAATTAGGGCAAAATAAGCCTTAATGTTGATGGAACAGGACTTTGCTTTGTCCAACAGTCGCCGTTGATGCATCAGCATGGCTGTGAATCTCTTGAACTGCTGAACCAAATAAATATTACAAATTTCCTTTTTTCATAGTGTCTTGTGCTGTAACAAGAAATGGATGGCCGGTCCTGAATAAAAATGGTATTACTGAGAAAAAAATAGTAAGATATAATGAAATGATATGAAAACTGGATCATTAATTAATGAATCTTCCTTTTTATTAAAATAAAGTTGAAGACATCGACGTACAAATGTCAAAGAATGATGGCTCACGAGAGAATGGAGACAGGCACGCGCCAAATATAAGTAAATAGTGCTCCAATGTATTGCTTCAATCAATTTAACTAGTTTAATATTTCAATAATTAATGTAATTTAAATTTTGAGGATTCAACCAAATAAAAAATAATCAAATAATAAATAAAAAGTTAAAATTGTAAGCAATAATGAATTGATATTTTAAATATTTAAGCAAAATTTCACTACACACAATGATACAAGAATCCATCGGCAAGTTATTAAGCCTAACAGTAACTTACATTATCACCTTCTAAGAAATATGAAATTATTCTGTGCGGTCACCGAATGATCTGGAGGTGAATCAGAATGCGCTACATCATCCGGCACATAACAGGCGAATCAGAATGCGATACATCATCCGGCACATAGCAGTACACAACACTAGTATACAATTAAAAAATGACATGGCGGGTCCAGATTCGCCTCCAGACGGCGTCTCGTGGCCGTAGAATAATTTCACCTAAGAAATAATCTCTTTCATGATTAGTTGAGTTGCGAGCCATGCTAATATACGTTCTGTTTGTGACAGTTTTCTTAATACTTAATATAACAATTTTTTAGTACAAATTTTTTATCATTTTGATACTAAACAACTATTTGAAGAAACAGTAAAAAAATTATCACAAATGAAATCATAATATCATCCTCTTAAAATAAATTCAAAAAATTTGGGATTCATTCATCAAAACATTGATTGGAACATTATTTTTTTTTCCTATTAATATGGTTTTTAATAAAGCAATGAGGTTGGAATGTTAAAGTTTAGGGTGGATGTTTTCCAAAAAAAGGGTTGATTTGAATGTATGATCTAACCATATTGGCCAAAGGGTAGACGACAATGATCTAATTTCGACTTATTATCCATACTAATTCTCAAAAAAATTATTTTTCTCATAATAATTTAACAGCTAATGCTTTATCTACAATAATTTTTTAACTAATTCTACAATTTGATTTTGGACCAAGCTTCATTCTTCTTTTAATGCACCAAACTCTTTCATCAAAGCTCCCGTTTTGAATTCTTCGCCGTAGAGCAGAAAAAGGTCTACGTCCACCCTTTCAAATTTCAATGCTTTATCCATTCATCTCCTCCTCCTCCTTCCCTGCTTCTGTTTAAAAAGCAATACATTCTTACAGATTTCTCTTTGCTTTGTGATTTAAGTCTCAAAGTTCTAAATTTCAAATCCACTCTGTCACATAGCTCGAGTTTGGAATTTCAAGTTCGGATTTTGACGAGCGGATGCCTGATCGAAAAAGATGACGTCTTCGGAGAAAAAGCAGGGAAATCCGCCGGCGCCGCCGCCTCCGAAGGTCACGTTTGGTCGGCGAACGGGATCCGGCAGGTACGTTCGCTACTCTCGAGAAGACCTCGAGAGCGAACTGGGAAACGTGGACTTCAGCAAATACGTCGTCCAGTTTCCGCTGACGCCAGACAACCAGCCCATGGACGTCGTTCCCCTTGATCCAGCCGTCTCCGACAAGGCGGCGGAGGGCTGTGACGACAAGGTTCCGGCGGAAAAGACTAAGGCGACGATAGACAGGAGGATGAGATCGATGACTTGGGGAGCGGCAGGGGAGTTCGATTATAACCAGTTGTTGTTCGAGACTAAAGGGACTTACGGGTACGGAAACGCGATTAGGGAGGAGGAAGACGAAGCAGGAGATGGGGAGGATAGGGGGCAGCCTAAGGATTTCGTCGGCAAGCCGTGGCGGCCGCTCACCAGAAAGCTTAAAATTCCGGCGGCTATACTCAGCCCTTACAGGTGCTGTTGCTCTGTTCTCTTCCTGTCCGTTTATCGTTATTTCTCATATCGCGGCAGCTCAATCATAATATTTTAATTATATTTAATAATTATATTTTAGTGATTTAATTTTTTTGATAAATTTAAAAATAATGAGAATTTCTATATATATAAAATATAAAAAAACATGTTAGCATAAATTGGTATAAATTATTTTAAGATAAATTTATAATTTATTGAATTTACTTTTAATTTTTAAAATAACAAAAAGATTATATTTTCTCCATAATATTTTGATTTTAGACCTTCAAAATCAGTAATAACTAAGGCTTCGTTTGGGACGGCTTTTTTAATGCTTTCTAAAACGGAGTTTTAGTACAAATTTTTTTAATTTTGTACTAAAACTCCGTTTTAGAAAGCAATAAAAAAGCCGTCCCAAACGAAGCCTAAGACTCTTAATTTTTCTGAAACAAAATAAAAGTTTTAAATTTTGGATTTTTTTAATCTTATTATTAATTTTTTTATTTTCAGCTTTAATTTATTTTTTGGCATTAAGAAAATGCTGACAAAGTTTAGTGGTTTATGGGCTCTTTCCTTTTTCAAGAATATGTCAGCTTATGCTCTCTCTTTGCATAATCATCCAATAACAATAAGCCAAAATAACATAAAATATATTATTTGCATTGTAAATTGCCTCATTTTGATTTAATTATTATTATAAAATTTGTCTGTTTATTTCATCTATTTGCAAGGAATCTCTTGTAATAAGATTCATTGGTGGGAAAAAATAATTAAGGATATAAATTCAAAATTATTAAATTTATATTGAAAATCAAAGCGTCCATTGGGACGACTTTCTGCTAAAGGTCTGTTTGGGACGACTTTCTGCTTGCTTTGCTTTTTCAGATTGCTCCGCTTCATTGCTGCTTTCTCATTGCTTTTTCAAATATTTCTACGATAAATAGCTATTTTCTGCAACTATAGTAACGAAGTTGGTTTTTTTTTTTTTCACGGTAACTTTATAACAAACTTTATAAAATATCACAGCCGCCCCTAAGTTTACTTATAATATTTGCATTTGATCTAAAAAATATTAATTAGATTCATTTCAATATAATTTAGATTGCATAAAAATAAAATTTTATTCCAATATTAGGGCAAGTGTTTATGCATATATAGATGCCTAAATATATAAATATATATATGTATGAATAAAAATGATACATTTATCTAATGTAAATGGATTCATGCTGCCTTCTTTGTGTTCTCTTTCCCTCTTTTTTATTGTTATTTTTGAGACATTTAGGCCAAATAAGTCAAATTTATACGCACATCACATATACAAAATTCGAACACAAAATTTCTTAATTGATAGCCAAAACCCTTAACGAATAGACCAAGATGAGTTGAGTATCTTTCCCTCTTATAATAACTCAAATGATTGAGCTAGATGGAAGTCTTGTGTAACAATAGTTTTTTTTTTTTTTAATCTTCTTGGTGGAACCTTCTCCTCACTGCATTATATGCGGCTATAAGTTATAAAATCAAAACACTTAAATCTTTATTCTTTATGAGAAATTATTTTCTGCGTAGTACGGATGGGAAGAACCATCTAGACTATGAGTTTACACACTATTTATAAACATTACACAAACTGATTTGATACGCACTTTGTATACACATAATATGTACACTCATATGTCCAAATGATTCTTCATGTCCGAACTCCACACAAAATGATTTCTTGTTCATTATATAGTATTCTCCCCTTTCTTCTACACATCTCATTTATAGGAACTTCTTCATGAAGTTTCTCCTCTAGATGCTTATTCTAGCCTGACCTCATGATGGATCTCCCCTGATAAATATATATATCATTAATATACAATCATGCATAGATCCCTTTTATTTGTTGTTCAATGAACTGATAGGATTTTTTTCAAGCATATTTCTGATAAATCTACCATTAGTGTTCATCAGGGTCTCTGTTGCTGCATAAACTGATGCAGTCTCATAAATTTGCAGGCTACTAGTTGCAGTCCGCATTGTAGCTCTCTCCCTGTTTCTCGCATGGAGAATAGCCCACAAGAACCAAGACGCCATCTGGTTGTGGGGTATGTCAGTAGTATGCGAGCTCTGGTTCGCTTTCTCATGGCTTCTCGATCAACTCCCCAAAGTCTCACCCATCAACCGCGCCACCGACCTCTCCATCCTCAAGCAGAAATTCGAGTCCCCGTCACCATCCAACCCCACCGCAAAATCCGACCTTCCCTCCATCGACGTCTTCGTCGCCACCGCCGATCCCGACAAAGAACCACCTCTCCTCACCGCCAACACAATCCTTTCCATCCTCGCCGCCGATTACCCCGTCGACAAACTCACCTGTTACCTCTCCGACGACGCCGCCTCCCTCCTCACTTTCGAAGCTATCACCGAAGCGGCCTCCTTCGCCTCCGTCTGGGTTCCCTTCTGCCGCAAACACCGCATCGAACCCCGCAACCCCGACAGCTACTTCTCCCTCAACCGAGATCCATACAAAAACAAACTCCGCCCTGACTTAGTCCGCGACCGCCGCCGCATCAAGCGCGAGTACGACGAATTCAAAGTACGCATCAACGGACTCCCTGAATCCATCCGCCGCCGCTCCGACGCCTTCCACGCCAGCGAGGAGCTCAACGCTTCCTCCGTTGAACCTGCCGTCAAGATTCCTAAAGCCACTTGGATGGCCGACGGCACCCACTGGCCCGGCACTTGGAATATCCCCGCCGCCGATAACTCTCGCGGCGATCACTCTGCCATCATTCAAGTCATGCTCAAAACCCCATTAGACCATCCCGTCTTCGGCGGAGGCGGTGGCGGAGCCGTGCTCGACTTATCCGAAGTGGATGTCCGGCTTCCGATGCTCGTCTACGTCTCGCGAGAAAAGCGCACGGCTTGCAACCATTACAGGAAGGCCGGCGCGATGAACTCCCTTCTACGAGCCTCTGCTATAATGTCTAACGCGCCTTTCGTACTAAACCTCGACTGCGATCACTATATTTACAATTCGCAGGCGTTGCGGGAAGGAATTTGCTTCATGATGGACCGCGGCGGAGACCGCGTTTGCTTCGTTCAATTCCCGCAGAGATTCGAAGGGATCGATCCTTCCGATCGCTACGCCAATCACAACACCGTTTTCTTCGATGTCAATCTGCGTGCGCTCGATGGCTTGCAAGGCCCTGTTTACGTTGGCAGCGGATGTCTTTTCCGCCGCATCGCGCTTTACGGCTTCGACCCCCCGCGCGCGAAGAACCACCACCCGCTTCATATGCCTTCGCCGGACTTATCGATTTCTTCCAATACCAGCAAATTCGGCAACTCGATCTATCTATTGGATTCAATTCCGGTGACGGAGTACCAAGGTCGACCGCTCGCCGACCATCCGTCGGTGAAGAACGGCCGGCCTTCCGGGGCGCTGATCTTCCAACGCGACCCGCTCGACGCGTCCACAGTGGCGGAGGCCATTAACGTGGTGTCATGCTGGTTCGAGGAGAAGACGGAGTGGGGGAGTCGGGTAGGGTGGATATACGGGTCGGCAACGGAGCACTTAGTTACTGGTTACCGGATGCATAACCGCGGGTGGCGGTCGATCTACTGTGTCACCAAGCGCGATGCTTTTCGAGGCAAAGCCCCCATTAACCTCACGGACAGGCTCCACCAAGTTCTCCGTTGGGCAACTGGTTCGGTCGAAATCTTCTTCTCCCGCAACAATGCTCTCTTCGCCAGCCCCAAGATGAAGTTTTTGCAGCGTGTTGCGTACCTTAATGTTAGCATTTACCCCTTCAGCTCAATCTTTCTCATCGCCTACTGTTTCCTCCCGGCGCTCTGTCTCTTCTCCGGACAGTTTATAGTGCAGAGTCTAGATATGACCTTCATCATTTACCTCCTCGTCATTACTCTCACTGTCTGCCTTCTCGCCATTTTAGAGATCAGGTGGTCAGGGATTGAGCTTGAGGAATGGTGGCGTAACGAGCAGTTTTGGTTTATCGGCGGAACCAGCGCTCACCTCGCTGCAATATTGCAGGGGCTGTTTAAGGCTGTCACTCGGATTAAGATCCATTATACTCTAACCTCAAAGTATGCCGGCGGCGGCGGCGACGACAATAATGATGACGAGTTCGCCGAGCTCTACCTCGTGAAGTGGACGTGGCTGATGGTTCCGCCGCTGACCATTATCTTGATGAACTTGATTGGCCTTGCAGTAGGCGTGAGCAGAACTCTGTACTCGATTATCCCGCAGTGGAGCCGGCTGCTCGTCGGAGTGTTCTTTAGCTTCTGGGTTCTTGCTCATCTGTACCCTTTCGCTAAAGGGTTGATGGGGAGGAGGGGGAAGACGCCCACTATCGTCTTCGTCTGGTCGGGGCTCATTGCTATCACGATCTCGCTGCTATGGGTAGCCATTAAACCACCTTCGGCCAATTCTCGGATTGGTGGTTCCTTCTCTTTCGCTTGATTCCATTGCAGATATGGTGATTATTGGCTACTTGATTGCAACTCTGCTTCTGCTAATCTTAATGTGGTCCAAATAAACCTTAGTTTTGAATTCATAATTCTTTAGATTATTTTTGGAGATTTCAATGAATCTTTTGTCATCTTCTAGGAGGTAAATTAAGCATTTTTTAAAAAACTTGACCGTTACTAAACGGTACGGTGAATCGGTGATTTTGCTTCACTGCTTAAGGCTTTTCATTTGGGATGGCTTTCTTAGTAAAGTATTTTTTTAGTACAAAAATTATATTTTTTGTGTTAGAAAAGTGCTAAGAAGCAGCAAGAAAGTACTTCAAAAAGAAGCCGGCTTTTTTATTGCTTCTTTAAACAAAGTTTTAGTAAAAAAATTAAAAATTTTCGTTTGAAGAAGTAATAAAAAAGCTGTCCCAAACGAAACCTAAAACATACAAAGAACTATTTATTTATCTAACATTTATAGGGTGAATGATACGAATGAAATATATAGTAATATATTTGATATTAATGTTATCTATGAATAACAATTATGAAATAATAAAATTTTAAGTATTAGATATGTAAATAGCATGATATAAAATGATATATAGTTTTTTTGGTAATTTTTTAAGATAAAAAATGGGTAGAAACACCCTATATAAGATGAACACAAGAAAGTTGTAACATTGTTTCCTAAAAAATTGAAGGGGGACAAATTAACAAAAAGAACTTTATGCTCATAAGGCTGGTTCCTAACAAATACAGTAATTGCTCAATGTGGTGGTGCTGATAAGGAAGAAGCATTAGCCAATCTGGATCTCAATTCCTTTCTCAATATCTTCCCTGAAGGTGATTTTGGAATGGATTGAACAAAGTACACTTTATGCAATCTTTTGTAGAACACCACCTAAAATAAATGAATTTCATCATAAATTATATATTTTAACAAATGCTATATATTATCAATGCATGTTATAGGCTCGCGAGGATCAACGAAAGACAGATTAAGTTTTCGTTGAGACATCTTTCTTTATGCTTCTTAAATTAGCTTTTTAATGCAAAAAAATTAATTTTTGTACTAGAAGTTGCTTTATGAAGCAATAAGAAAGCTATCCCAAATAAGACTTAAGTGTATCTATCCCATATATTTCTGATGCAATGAATGTGACTACGTACAAACAATATTTCTTTTAATTATGGGATCAAGTTTTTCGAAAAAAAACAAGCTTCTAAAGTTAATTATATCCTGGAAGTGCCTGAGAATATTATCAATTGATCAGGTTTTGTTTGGGACGGCTTTCTAAAGCAACTTTTTAGTTCAAAAATTATATTTGTTGAAATAGAAATTTTTTCTACTAGAAAGCTGCATTAGAAAGCAGCAAGAAAGCTATTTCAAATAAATCAAGAGCCAAATTAGCTTGTGTTCAAAATCAAGTAGGATCAATGTAGGTATAAAATCAAAGCGAATCTTATATAGATGTAAATGATGAAATTATAACTTCATATGATGATCAATTAATGAGATAAATGACAAATTTAAATTTTGATTTGGCTGAATTAAACTTGACCAAATAACTGTAAACTAAAGAAATAAAAGAACCTGTTTGGCCATGAACTCTTTTACAGTTTCTTCAGTGAGATCAGTGTCTTTGGATCGAACAATGAAAGCAACAGGAACTTCACCAGCGACTTCATCATTTTGCCTATCAAATCACAACAAAAGCCAATTAAAATAGTTATTTTGAGAAAAATATGGAGCTTTTTATGTCCTTGAATAAGTTAAATGTATGAAGATCATAAGTAATTACGGGACAACGGCAGCATCAGCAATGTATGGATGGCTTAGTAGAAGGGCTTCGAGTTCTGCTGGAGGCACCTGCAAAATGGTACCAAATTAGTTCTCTTGGCCATCATTGTTAGACTATGGTCCTATTAACTATGATACTTAATTTGACCAATTCTTTTGACTACAGTTCTCCGACCACCATCTTTTAATTATAATTCTCTAACCATCACGGTTTGACTATAATCTCCGGTCTACTGTCGCCAACTGCAACCTCCTGAGCACAGTCATCTAACTACATTCTCCTAACCAATATCACCGGATTAAAACCTTCCAACCCTAATTGCTAGACTATGTCAATGCTCCCTCCATCGCCACCAATATTGAAGCCCACAATCACCTACAAAGTCGATGTGTTTCGTCGACATCAACTATGATTCTCAACATCACCACCAAGATTTATACTGAATTCTTGATTTTTGGTCTTTTCTCCTTAAATTAAAATGATTGAACATGCAACAAACAATCTTCTAAAGATAGTTTCAATGTCATAATGGTTTTCTAACTTCCACCATGAAATTCATTCTATGTAGTTTATCTTTGCTATATTGTATCAACACATTCTTCAATCATAAGTAAGGACAACATTTGTAATCAATAACAAATAGTAGTTGAATCATTTCAATTAGGCTAAATAATAATAATGGATCATATATTACCTGAAAGCCTTTAAATTTGATTAGCTCTTTAACACGATCAACAATATAAATCTCATCATCATCATCCACGTAGCCGACATCGCCTGTGTGTAGCCAACCCTCCACGTCTATTGTTGCTAACGTGGCTTCCGGGTCATTCAAATAACCTGTGACAGACACACATGAATAAATTATCTGAACCTCTAATTCTTATATTTCTATATATTTAACCACTAAAATTTTAAATTACCTTAAACATAATTAAAATTAACTTATTTTAAAAAAAATTTTGAACAGATTTTAATATGATTTAGAGTTTAGACATTGAAGTGGTGTCATTTCTAATTTTGTGAAAGTTGGGGGGGGTGGAAAAAAAAAAAGAGATATAGGGTCCACTGAATTAATTACCTTTCATGATTTGGGCACCTCGGATGCAAATCTCGCCAGGATTGTTTCGTCCAAGGGAGAAGCCACTTTCAGTGTCTATCACTTTGAGCTCAGCGTTGCGAACTACAGTGCCGCAGGAGCCCGACTTCGCCTCCGTCGGGTGCTTGGCGAAGGCCGGGCACATCGATATCACCGGCCCGGCCTCAGTCATCCCATAGCCCTGAAAATTTCTATTTACAAATATATCCATTGCTCTCCCCCATGAAAATATTGTGACATGAAGCTCATGTCGATCTATTGTTTTGAGAGTTTTAGCGATCAATTAAGGCTTCGTTTGGGATGACTTTATTACTGTTTCGTAAAGCAGCTTAAAGAGTCAGTAAGAAAGCCCTCCTAAATAAAATTGAAGAGGTCTTGAGTTTGAATCTTATATATGTAATATGATATGATGTATGTGCGTTCATTTTTTTTAGAATGAGGGTATCTATCCGCTGCCACTGCAAAGAGAGTGTTTGGCGGCGTAAGTAATTCCTCAGCTGAACTTACCGAGGCCATACACCGGCATTGAGCCCACACTTGCTTTGCCACATTCTGAAGAGATGATGCCGTAGTAGAGGGGATTCGAATGCAGATGAGAGATTTCCACCAACCATCCTAAGCCTCGGAGTTGTGCTTTCATTTTAATTCGGTGAGAAGTCAAATGATTTTTTTTGTATGTTTTAATTAAAAAAAATTATTTCTTGGCACGTGACAATATTTTAAAATGACCATGTGGTGTCATGGCTCATGACACCAATCTTTTACTTACCAACAAAGTAACAAGCCAACCAACTAGCCTGCTCAATTAACTCCCTAAACCCAAAATATTGCAGAGATGGTTAAAAATTAAAAAAATATAATCAATAATATTTTTTATTTTTATATAAAACATTTCAAATATATTTGCATATAACATTTTATTTGGGATGATTTTAATATTTTATAAATATTATTTTAAAACTTTTTTTTTTTCAATTACTATGAATATTACGATTTGTGCGATTAAAAAGGAACCTGGCCGAAGACGGCGTGCGGAAGCCGGCGGCAGAGCGCGGTCTGGAGCTCCTTTCCGAGCGGGGCCGCCCCCGATAGTACAACTCTTATAGAATTCAAATCAAAGCTCTCCAACAGAGGACTTTTCGCCAAAGCTAACACAAGCGGCGGCACCACCGCCGTTGCCGTCACCTTATACTTCTGTATCAGTCTCAGCATTGCTTCAATCTCGAACTTCGGCATTGTCACAACCGCCGCACCCGATCTCAGCGAGCAAAGCAAAGTAAAGTTGAGAGAAAATATGTGAAACAGTGGAAGAACACAGAGCACAACGTCATCACTTTTCAGAAAAAGGTTCGGATTTTCTCCATCTACTTGTTGCGCGATGCTCGTTATCATGCTCCGGTGAGTTAGCATCACACCTTTCGGCAGACCCGTCGTTCCGGACGAGAAAGGAAGCGCCACCGTGTCGTCGGGGGATATGGAGAATTAGTTCAGCAAGTTCAGACTCGTTGGCGTCGGAAAGAACGGTGAACGGAAGGCAGGATTTTTCGGGCGGTGGGTCATCAACGGTGATCACGGTGGTTCCGGTTTGGAGCTTATCGATGAAGATGGAGTGGGTGATGATGAGTTTAGCGCCGGAGGCTTTGAATTGCTTGTGAATTTCCGCTGGAGTGCAGAATGGATTGGCCGCGGTGGCGGCGGCGCCGAGGAAAGAGGCTCCCATGAAGGCGAAGGCGAATTCAGGGCAGTTTTGGAGGAGGAGGAGGATGACATCGCCTTGTTTAATGCCGAGGGAGGAGAGGCCGGCGGCTGTGCGGCGGGAGAGAACGTGGGTTTCGGCGAAGGTATAGACTCGGCCGGTGGTGCCGGAAATGAGACAGGGGTTGTCGGCGAAATCTGAGAGTTTTTCGAAGCAGTAGGTGTGAAGTGGTAGTTGGTTGGAGATGGGAATGTCGGGTAGTTTTGACCTGAAAATGACGGTCTCCGGCGGTGATGACGGTGGTGCTGACGGGGAATTATCATGTTGAGAGGAGGAGACGCTGATCATGGCTTCTCCGTTTGTTTGTTTTTTCTCTTTAATTAGGCTTAGGGGAAGAAGTTGCGACGGAGCTCTGATTAAGCCTTCCGATCTGCTGGCCTAAGCTACATTTTAAATGGAACAAAAATAGCGAGGAATGATTTGAAGTCTCAGATCTACTTTGAAACAGTAAAATATAGAATTTATAAAAATTTCACAATTTCACTTTATTCGATTCCACATAAAAAAAATCTTCTAATCTTATTTTATTATTATTATTTTTTAAAAAATTGATATTTTTCTGAGATTTGGTCAGAATCCATGGCAGATCTGAGCCGTATATTTGGAGGCATGCTGGCAAAAGGAGAAGCTGGGTAGGAAGATCCAACGGCGAATAATGTTAACTGTGAGAGGAATTAGGTTTGTTAAGGGCTTCTCACTTGTGGTAGGTGGGAAAGGGAGAAAGGCATACATACTTTTACAGTTTCACCCCCCAAAAATAAAAAAATTTATATTGTATAGCATTTTATTAGATTAATTAGTTATTTTTGTTCTCAAATAAAAATAGATGAAGTAATGATTGTAAGTTTTTGTAAAGTTAATTTTAAGCCTGTAGTAAGTCAGGTCCTTAAGTGCTATGAATGAGAAAAGTGTAGTGGTTGGTGTTATGGTAGTTTAACAACCAGTATAAAACTATGTCGAATAATCATGACAAGAAAGTCCTAAATATAAGATAAAAATTAGATTATAGTATCTCTTTAATGCAATATATTACATATATTAATGCCTTTACTCGATGGTTAGATCATTAATCATTAAGCGACAACAACATATGGTAAAAGAATTTATGGCCTATGGGTTGGAGGTAGGGCTCCAAGCGAACCAAACGTTCGACGAACTACTCGTTGTTCGTTTCGATTAAAGCTCGTTCGTGATCGTTTAATTAACTAACAAACAAACTTGAACAATATTTTAAATACTCGATTCTTAAATAAACAAGCTTGAACACTAATGCGTTCAGCTTGTTTATGTTCGCGAACAACATTGTTCATGAACAAGCTTGATTCGAGTTCGATTAAATATAAAAACTTTAATTATACCATAATATAATATAATTATTTTTTATAAATAAATTTTAAAGTAATAAAATATTATAACATATGTTCATATAATTTAATCATATTTCCATTTTAAATATACAACTGATTTTATTTTAGAAATTTCATTTCATGAACAAGAAATATTTCATATTTGTCCATGTTTGTTACATTGTTTGTTTAGAATGTTCATGAACAAATTTAATGTTTGCTTGTTCAATAGATTGTTTGCAAGATATGTTCACGAACATAGCTCGTTTAAAGCTCGATAAGCACTAAACAAATGAACATGAACCAAACATGAACACCCTTAAATTAAACGAACCAAATATTAACACAAATAATAAAGCTCGAATCAAACACGAACCAAACATGAACAAGCTAATGTTAAACAAACACAAACATGAACACTCACATACTCGGCTCGGCTCGGTTCGTTTGCAGCCCTAGTTGGAGGAGAATGTTATTTTATCTAAAATCATGAATTTGAGGGATACATTTTAGATTTATCGCTAATTAAATAAAATATAAAAGAATTTAAAGCATTTGAATTTACTTTGAGATGTGTGCAATATATGAATAATCAATCAATTATTTTATTGCACTCTTTTCAAAATACTTTTAATAATTAAAAAAAATATTATTAAAATTATGAAAGGACAACCTCACCTATTATATTCTCATTATTAAATAATCATAAAGCACTCATTTAATAAAAATTATGTGGAGATTTACTTAAGGTATGAAGGACAAAAAATGAATAAGAAGGGTATGAATTTGGGTGCAAGTAATTATGGTCTCATTAGAGCAGGAGGTTGTTGGCGAAGCTCACACCTACCTTCCCTTCAATAAAACCAACGATTTTTCTCCCCTCTCTCTCTCTCTCTCTCTCTCTCATGCATGAGAGGTCCAACTAACTTTCATTGAACTATTAAGGCCGAATGAACGTAGCATTTATGTTACATTATTCCTCTTAATCAAAATCATAATAATCAATGAAATTAGGAGCATTTGGATATATTGGCCAATTGAAGCCTGCCTAGATCTTCTAAAAAAGTCGTTTTTGATATTTTTATCACATTTTTAAAAAATATAAATGTCAACAAAAGTATTTTCCAATTAGGTTTTATGTGGGACAACTTTCTTACTGCTCCTTAAGACATCTTTTTAGTACAAAGATTTCATTTTTTGTACTAAAAAGTTGTCTTAAGAAATAGTAAGAAAGCCGTCCCAAACAAAGCCTTAGGCTTCATTTGGGACGACTTTTCTTTCTGCTTCTTAAAACAGCTTTCTAGTACAAAATTTTTTAATTTGTATTAGAAAGCTGTTTTAAGAAGCAGTAAGAAAGCCGTCTCAAAGGAAGCCTTAGTCTAGTCTAGATAAGCTCCAATCAATCAACTAAAACATAGTTAAAAACTTCATGATATTGCATAAGGGACCATTTGATCTTCAAATCTTACGTATATATGAAAAAACAAGCAATTTTAATGAGAGAAATTTCACAAGCTAGCCCAAGATCACTTAATTATAATATCATTAAGGTACTTAAATTCGTGAGGGAAGATTTGTAATTGTGAAAATCAATGTGGTCCAACTAATGGAATGCTCAAATATTTTTATTAAAATAATTAAAGTACCGCTCAAAAAATTATAAATATATTCTAACTCTTCGCATGACATGAACCTAAAATAGGAAAAAACTTATAATTATCAAAATTCCACTCCATTATTTGTTATTTCACTACTGTTATCATTCAATCACCATCAAATTATTATTATTTCTTGATTACTATAACTGTGGTTATCATGTGACCATCGTTATGTAAACTACCACCGGCTTGCTTCTTGTTTGGACCGCCGACCACCTTTTGGTTGCTTCCACCGTCAGAGAGACGAGAGAAAATAGAGGGAGAGATTTGGAGGAAAAGAAAACATAACAAAAATTTTATTCCTTTTATTTATAAGTTATAGAACTATATTGCTTTATAATACCTTTTATTTATTCATTAGATAGAAACTTCTCTTAAATGTGCCATATTTATTATTTCATTAGCTAACATATTCATGTTGCTTCAATCCCTTTACTAAACTAACTTAACTACTAGCTTTGCTTGGTCTTATTACCAAATTTTGTTCTTAAAAATATAACTTCTATGGTGTTTAAATTTTTCTTTGATGAAAAAAATTCAAAGAAGATATACATCATTTCTATATTAATACCTGGTGAAGCGGCATGCAGTTGTATATATTTTGACCAAGAATGGTAAGGGAAACTCATTAAAATTTTTGCATTCTTGCCTTCTACCTGTGACTGTGAGTGTTATGTGGGTCTCGAGATCCGTCGTGGCGTCAGATAGGTGGTGTACGTTGCAACATTAACCTCTCTGTCTTTTTAATTCAAAGCTATGGGGCTAGGGACAATATTGCGGTGGTAGGGATGACGTTGCAGTGCTATGCTCTCTAGCGGAGGATGCTGCAAGTCTGAGCGTCGCAACACCATACCTGAATTTTATAAATATATATATATATATATATATCATTTTCCACTCATATTAGTTTTATCAAAATAATTTCTCCCTTTAAGTAGTGCATTCGACCAGAGAGAGAGAGAGAGAGGAATTTTAGAGAGATAAAGCTAGATTTTGAGGCTTTTGATTCATTTTCTATTGTCGGCTCAGCGGCGAGTGGTGATGGAGGCCGGCGGCGGTGGTGGCTGGCGGTTGGCAACCGGTGGTGGTAATGGGAGAAAAGCCAGGTTGCTTGCGTCGCATGACTTTATTACCTAGAGCTCATTAAAAGATATATAAAGCCAATTAGCCGAGATCAATGAACGCATCCATCCACCGAAGTTAAATTTCTTTAAAAAAAAAATTTATGGGAGAATTAAGGGATAATGTCCCAACTCACATACTGTAATATCAGATATGCTCCAGGATCGTCCAGGCCGATCGTGGATCGTCCAGGGACGATTAGTGCAAATTTGTTCCAGATTCTGTACAGAAGTTACAGGAAAGATTTCCTGTAGGGATCGTCCGGGCCGATCTGGGATCGTCCCGGGACGATCAGAGCATGGCACAAGTCAGAGAGTAGGGGTTTTTATCGTCCAAGGAAATTCAGTATCGTCCTGAGAAATCGTCTCAGGACGATGTGAAATTGGTCAGATCATCCAGGACGATCGTGCGATCGACTGGGCCGATCTGAAGTAAATATAAGGGATTTCAGCTGTTTTGAAGAGAGAGAAAAATCAAAAATAAATATCTAAATTTCTGAGGAGAGAGAAAGTCGAGGGCTAAAGTGGAAAAGTTGATTTTTGGGCGACGTCGGTCCATTTTCGTCCGACGAGACAGTTCAAGAAAGTGGTGTACGCAAGATAAGACACATTCCGCCTTTCTCAATTTTCAGTTTGGTGAAGTTTGAACGATTATTCTGTCCGGATTTCGTTTTCGTTAGCGAATTTCGTTAGTATTTTCCGATTGGTTCAGTTTTTATCGCGTAAATTTTGATATATTTCTGAAGTGCCTAGTGTGCACGTTTTGCTTATTTTCTGGAGAATTTTTACCGGATATTTTTGACTCAGCTGTGTTTTATTTTGAAGTCAAATTCTGGTGAAGTCTGAAATTGTCTGGGCAGTAGAATAAAAGTCTTGCAATATTGTTGTGAATGTTCTGTGGTAATTTGGTAAAATTCTGATTTGGTGAATTTTGTGTAAATCTCGTATACTGCCGTTATGCCGCTGGATTTTCGTACGATTTTTGAAATTGTCCGGATTTGTTCTGAAATGATATGATATGATTGTGTGCTGTAAAAAGAGAGTTATAAGGGGTCAGGATCCTGTGAGATCCTGTCTGTGTCAGGAAAATCTGAAAAATCTGAAATGAGTTCTGAAAATATGAAAACAAGTTCTGTTCCAGATCCGATGATTTTTGGTGCTATAAGCACATCTGTTCTGGTGCCATGAGCACAAAGGGAGTTATAAGGGGTCAGAATCCGAGAGATTCTGTCAGTGTCTGGGAAGGGAGGCATAAGGGGCCAGAATCCATTAAGATTCTATCAGGGTCAGGGAATCTGTTCTGACTTTTGATCTTTTCTGATTTAATCTGTTCTGATGTGATACGTTCGGAATTGGTGTGTTTTGATACGATTTTGATATGATTTCTGATTCTGATATGCACGATTCTGTTCTGTTCTGATTTGATCTGATATGTTTGATTATGTTCTGATTATGATTTCTGTGATTTCTTTTCTGTTCTGATTCGATATACGATTCTGTTGCTCTGATTTCTGTACGGATTTCTGTCTGATGTGTGGATGTGGATTCTGAGGATTTTGATTGGAGGTTTGATGTCTTGCTGAGCTGTTGTAGCTCATCCTTATTTTTTGCGTGATTTTCAGGTTCTGGGAGAGGGAAGGAAGTCTTGGAGTAGGAGTTCCGAGTTCAGAGTCTGATCTGTTATAGGTATTTTGGACTTTTGATTTTTGTACAATCATGGCTTTTCTGTTCTGTCTTTCTTTCTGTCTGAAAGCCATGATCTGTATTTGTATATGATTCTCTTTCTGATGAATGAAAAGATAGATGATCTGTTCCGCTGCATTTGATGTTTATAGTAGCTCTGTTTGTGTTTGTTTCTGTTTGGAAGAAAGTTCTGAAACAAATTTCAAAACCAGATCCTGGAATCAGTTCGGTCAGTTGAGTTTGGGCACGACCCGATGCGAGCGGGATCCGTCCCGGTCGGGTTGGATCGTGACACATACACCCACATACATATGCATGACTACCCATGAGTTGGTAGCCAAAACACTCAACCAGCAGACCAATAAAAGCTGCATCATAAAAACAATTTCAATTAGTAAAGCAAACAATCTTGCTTTCAAAAATCTCGAACTAATCAAACTAAAAAGAGAAAGTATTCTGTGCGGACGCTGGATGCAAATTTACGTATGGAGGTTAATCAGGTGCAGCCACATCAGCAGTATCGAGCCACGGTACCGAACGAAGGAGTGACATGACACATTCTGATTGATCTCCGGATGACATTTATCGTCCACACAGAATAAGTTTTCCAAAAAAACTCTAACACTTCCAGTGAAAAATAAAGAAACACAGACTAAAAAGAAACAAGACTAAGATCATAACATGCCCCCCAGCCTCTATAACCATAATTGCCTAATATCATCAGCCATGAGTTTTTAGAAGATAACAAACCGCCATAACGTTTATGGGAGAAAATTTTGTATTTAAAAATCGCTTTGAAAAATAATAATAATGTTTTCTAAAATAAAAATATAAAATCTTAATCAAGAAAACAAGTGAAGCCGTCCACTAAGATCCCTAAAAATGAAAAATAGTTGCATCAACTAAATTTTGATGCATTTGTATTTTTCTTAGGAGTGTCAATTATTGATAAGATTCAAAAACTTGATCTGAATTCAACCCAAAAAATTTAATTTCGGGTCATACATTTTAAAAATGAGTCGGGTTCGAGTCCTAATTTTTAACCCATTTGAAATTGAGTCATGTTCGGGTTAACCCGTCAACCCATAAATGACTCGAATTTGACCAGTGTCTCAAAACCTGTAGTCCCGCACCTTGTCATGCTAGCTTATCTCGCCTTGAGGCCTGCACTTGCATTGGCTGCCTCGCACCCGCACCCCACCCTTGCTAGCGCAGTTGCGCTTGCCGACTCTGAGCCTTGCCCTCGCGCCCTCACCGGCCCAAGGTTGCGCCCTAGCTAGCACCCGAGCTAGCCCCAATGCCCCACAGCCCGCAATTGTGCTCGCATGTTAGCCGGTCAGGTCGGGTTAACTTGAGTTAGGATGGGGCAGGATCGGATGGGATCGGGTTAACTCGATTGAATGCAAACCCAACATAAAAACCGATTTTGATACCCATAATTCTGTCGGCTCGGATCTCAATATTTTAGTGTAATTTTTTCCTCCAATGTTAAAATTAAACTGTACAAATAAAAAAATTAATGCGGACAGTTCGGCACGGAATGGGCCGAATAGCAAAGGCCAATCATCAATCCTAATGCGTGGGCCTTTTAGTCCAACTGTCATAATCAAATTAATTTAATTGTATGTACATTAAATGAGTATTATTATATTTAAAAAAATATTATTATATATAAATATTTATTTATTCTAAAATTATAGTTAATAAAAATAATGTAATATAAAGCAAAATTGATAGTATGATGATTTTTTTTTTTTCAAAATATTATGATAAAGAATATTTCTCGGTATTGCTCGGTATTGCTCGGTATTTTTCGGTATTGATCTTCACATAGCGATATTTTTCATTATTGCCAAGGAATACTTAGCAATATCGAGCAATACCTAGGAATACCGAGCAATACGCAAACATAGCAATCCCGGGTCAAGTCGTCGGGCCGCGCGGTATTGAGTAAGACAACGTGGTGACATGTTATTGGCGTCCGAACGTAGAGCTACGTCAGGTCACCTGACCTAATAATTGTTCCCAAATTTGACATATTTATAATCAAATCTAGTATATCGATGATAAGTCTAACAAAATAAGCTGAAAATTGATTAATTCCGACTATATTAAGGCACTTAAATACTGAATGAACTCTCTCTAATAATAATAAAAGTAAAAATTAATGTGGGTCGTCTAATGGAGTGCTCTGAATTTTTTCCATATTTAGAGGATATATCACTCTAAAAAATCTATAAATATACCTCTATTCTCTACATGTAAGAGACATTTTGCTTGAGATTGAAGAGAACTCAAAAAGCTTAAAATGAATTATTAACAAATTTGGTAATCCTAAGTAGTTTATACGAAAAATTAAGATATTGATGACAATAACTTGTTGTCAAATTAAATCATTAACAAATTAGGATCCTTTTTTACGCAGACTTTATTTTGCAATTAAATTGATCTGTACGAAGTGTTATGCAATGTTAACCGTCCTGCTCACTTTTCTCATTTTTGTTTACTATTGACATTCATTGGTTCTCATGTATTATGGATACAAAAGTGAGTTTGAAGTTAGGGTGTTAATATATGACACGATTCAAAAATTTGATCCTGAAAAAGACTACAAAATTTATGTTTGGGTCAACCTATTTGGAGAGGATAGGGTTCTAGTCAACCCAAAATTCGAAATCAACTCAAACTGACCTGGATCCCTATCTTGCACCGCCTCGTGACCCCACCTTGTGGTCTGCGCTCGTGCTCGCCCCCACATCCCGTGCTTGCATGCCTTACCCCCATGCTTGCGTTTGCATCCTCGCACCAGCGGTCCTGCGCTGGCCTGCCTTGCCCGCGCTCCCATCCTTGCGCTTGTGCTCGTACCTTGTTTGTATTTGTGGGTTAGTGGGTCGGGTCGAGTCAACCTGAAAACCTGACGGGTCGGATCAATGTCTGAATTTTTGACATGTTTGCCTAGTCGAGTTGGGTTTTTGTCGGAGCAACTGTAGGTGGGTCAATTTGGGTTGGACCCAAACCTAGGCTTGTAAGTGAGCCAACCTAGTTCGTGAACAGGCTCTAACTCGACTCATTAACGAGCTCGTGACCGACGCTTATATATCAAGCTTCAAGTATGAACTCGAGCCTATAATCGAGCTAGTATAATAAATGAGCTCGAGTTCGAGCTCAACTCGACTCGACTCAAAAGCTTATCAAGCTTATTTTATAACATTATTCATTTTTAAAAATTAGAAAGCTTCAAATAAAAAAGCCTGACGCCCTAACTTATTTCGTATTTTCATATTCCTCTTCGCCTCACGCCTACATCTAGAGCGGCTTCGTGCCTTCGTCTTCCACTGCGATTTGTCTTACATAACTTGTTATTGAAAGAAGTTTCTCGTCAGATTGCGATTCGTGACTTCGTTTTCCACTGCGACTCCGGCTCTTCTCTTTCTTGCATTTAGTGCGTTAGCCGTTAGGTTTCTTTCAATGGCCTTCAGGCCTGTGTTTTGAAAGTTCCTACTCGTCATGAGTTCCATAATTTTTAAATTAATTCAGTACCTCTTTGTTGTTGGAAATTTCATATTGTTTGATATACCATTATTGCAAGTTATTGAGAGAAGCACCCATCACTATACAATCATCTAAAGATACTTATGCTTCATTTGGGACGGCTACGGCTTTTTATTGCTTCCTAAAGCAGCTTCATAGTATAAAATTTTAATTTTTGTACTAGCTAGGAAGCTGCTTTACGAAGCAGAAAGAAAGCCGTCCCAAACGAAGCCTTAATCTCTTAGTGATTATTAGAATAACTTTATTGTTGGGATCAGAATGAAGTCTTCATAGTGTTATCTCATCTTGTTTTTTTTTGGTCTCCAAATTGGAACATAAAATTCACAAATGGATGGCTTCAAGAAATTTTGTTGGCAATAGTGTCATGTATATAGTCCACCTCTTCCTTCTTCTTAGCATTTCTTGTGCAATAGCTTTTAGCTAGCTTTGTTAGTACTAGACTTTAATTGCTTGATGCTTTGTAGAGCAATTTGACATGGTTATTTGCTTGTGGACTCTAGGATATTCATCGAAACTCTCCTCTACATTCCTTTGTAATCAAACTAAATACAAAAAAAATCCAAATCTCCTATATTCGAAATACTAATTAGGGGTTGCTTGGTTTGCTACAAAGAGGGTGTAACGTATTTCAAATGTCAAGGTTTTGAAAATATTAGTATTCGTTTTGAAGTAAAAGGAACGCAATGGGTGCATAAGGAGTGCATTCTAAATACGTCAGCTAGTTCATTTTGGCCTTTTGGGTGTATCTGGATTTTCTTAGACTTGAACGATTTCGAAATGCACTGCAAGCACACCGCCTGTCTGCCATCTCCGTCGGTGGCCACCCTCCTCCGCCGGCAGTCACCTCGATCACAACATTTTTTAACTTTATATTGCATTCACATACTTTCAAATAAAAAAAGAAAGTAATGTATGACTTTTACAATCATTCAAGAACTTCAAAACATTTTTTTTGCACTGTATTCGTTTTTTAAGTAACCAAACAAATGCTTAACATTTTTTTTTTTAGCAAATTAAATAACCACTTGATGGGGCTACCACCCCAACATTGAATGGCAACGGTCTCACATCATTACTATTGCACCCCTATTTAAATTTGTGGGCCTCTTAGCCTAAGGTGACATAAATTAATTATCACTTATCAGTTATAAATAGAAAGCAAACTTCATTATCATTATCATTTTTTCCTTTTGGATATTTATGTATTTACCATAATAAGGTTTATTTGCAATATTAATACATAAATTTTAAAATGAACGAAATATGAAATTTTAAATGCTAAAAAAATTATTGTGTTACTTTCCTATTAATTAAATTACTCAAATTTTAAAATTCTTATATTTAATATGCTCATATCTTGAAACAAAATAGCTATGAATGACAAAATAGAGTTTATTATTTGAATTCGATTTATTTAAAACTAAATTGAATTTAGGTAAGATTTACATCAATTAATTTTAAATAAATCAATCTTAATTCAGTTTGGGCAATATGATTTATTATTTTTTTAAATAACATTTACTTATTTCATAACAATCTTAAAAAACCTTCCAAAAATCAAGTCAAATCGGGTTGATTTCGGATTTCCGAGTCAACACTGATATATCCTCAAAAACATTATCTTGATCGGGCACGAATCTCGAGGCAAAATCATGCCGGAAACTTCAAAAATTTAATTCGGAATCACCTAAACTCCAATTTTAGCAAACTTACAATCAAACTGAGCATCTCAGAAATACGAACCCAACGACACCAAATCCAACTCAGTCCGAGCCCAAATGAGTCCAAATCAAGCACCCAAAGCGTTGTTGGAAAGTTCAAACCATAATTTGAGTTACCAAACAGTTTTTCAAATATGACGTTCTTATAGTCGAATCGAGCGATTCGACAAGATGAATCCAACGAGCTCCAAGATCGCCGAATTCTGACATCATTGAGACCCTCAAATGTCTGATAAACGATCCACCATCAAGGGATTCAATATCAGCCGTCCATCCAATCACTCCCTATTTACCCCTGATCTCTCACCTAATTACAAGCCATGCCACTCCAGAATATCTATAAATAAACCCCTCATTTCTAATGAGAGGGGGCCTAAGCAAGAAGCATGATAAGAAGAAGAGAAGCATAGGAGGGAAGAAACTCTTCCCCGACCACCACCAGGAGTTCCGCCCGACGCCGAAACTCCGCCCAAGTGACGCCGGAATTCCGTCCGACCTCCAAGTGACTCCGGAATCTCGCCCGACCACCAAGTGATGGTAGAGTTTCACCCGAACTCCAAGTGACGTCGGAGTTCTGCCTGAACACCATCTAACGCTGGAGTTCTTCTCGGCCTCCAATTGACGTTGGACTTCTACCCGACGCTGGACCTTCGCTCGTCGCCAAGTTTCTACCCGACGTCGGACTTCTGCCTGTTGTCAGACTTTTCGCCGGACATCTATCCGATGATGGATTTATGTCCATTACTGGATATCTACCTGACACCATCCTTCTTACCTTCATCGTCAGACAACAGTTCTTCTGACTTACGTCACCCGCCGACTACAGTCCTTTTGACCTCTGTCATCCACCGACAACGGTCCTTCCGACTTCCGTCGCCCGCCGAACAACAGTCCTTCTGACTAACGTCGCCCGCCGACAACAATTCTTCTGATTAACGTCGCCCGCCGACTACAGTCCTTCCGGCCTCCATCACCCGCCGACAACGGTCCTTCTGACTAACGTCGCCCGTCGATTACATTCCTTTAGGCCTCCGTCGCCTGTCGACAACGGTCCTTCTGAATTACGTCGTCCGCCGATTATTGTCCTTCTGACCTCCGTCGCCCACCGATTACAGTCCGACTAACGTCGCACACCGACTGCAGTCTTTCCAACCTCCGTCACCTATGCTGACAACTGTCCTTCTAACTTACGTCGCTAGTCGACTACAGTCCTTCCGACCTCCATCGCCCGCCGTCAACAGTCTTTCCGACAAACGTCGCACACCGACTACAATCCTTTCGGCCTCGATCGTCCGCCGACAACGGTCCTTCTGACTAACGTCGCCCGCCGACTACAATTCATTGCACGCCAAGAAGGTGGCAACATGATTTTTAAATTGTTGTATTTTATTGTGTTTGATAGTCTTGGGGCATCTCCAACCGAAAATCTCATTTTCAACTCCAAAATGTGTCGTGATTCATCTCCAATCGAACGCCATTTTGCCCCCTAACCGTCGCTCTCTTCTTTTGCGTCTTTCTTCCGCAAGTTCGGTAGAGATCAAAAAATGGCGTAGCTGAATAGTTCGATGTCCAATATTGGAGTCGCACTGTTCATCCACGATCAAATGGCGGAGGAAAATGATGTTCAGTTGCAACGTTTGAGGGCCTCCATTCGGTTGTTTGCCGAACGGTTGGAGATGGTCTTAGAACATAAACTTAGGGGTTGTTTGGTAGCACCTATGATTTGATTTAAGTTAAATCCGGATTTCAAAAATACTGAGGGACATAAATTCTAAAAACTTGTTTGTTAAATTTTTTTTTTTTTGGGATATTTGTTTGTTAATATTAATGATACATCTTATTAAATTCCGTGTGACTGTTTGATTATAGAATGGATTTAATGAGCGGATTTTTCCTCTAGAGCCAACGAATATTATAAATCCGTAAAAAGAAAATAGGATTTCAAAATACAGGATTTAGCTCGAAAAGGCAGAATTTTTCGTCTGCAGTATCTTTCATTTGCCGTGAGGTTTGATTTTGCATTTTAGGCGGTTTGGTTGGATTTTGCTCAAATCTGACCTAAATCCGGCTACCAAACAGCCCCTTAAGTTGTAAATTGCCTTATATTTTTTGTAGGTTTTTGAATGGTTGGGATAAAGCAAGAAGAGACGAGGCAAACAGAGTTGGCTGCAGAGAAAGCAAAGTTCCACGCTCTACAATCTCAGCAAGAAACCTTAAGTTTGAAATTGGAATTATACTATCTTTGAAGGAGGCTTTGATCTTCCTATGGGCAAATTATTGCATCAGGTGACCGAACACGTTCGGTCCTCTCTGTCTACAGTAAAGCGCAGGTCACTGTAGCAGCTGCTACAGTGACCTGCGCTTTACTGTAGACAGAGAGGATCCG
The DNA here is from genome assembly GCA_016618105.1 of Dendrobium huoshanense. Taxonomy (NCBI): domain Eukaryota; kingdom Viridiplantae; phylum Streptophyta; class Magnoliopsida; order Asparagales; family Orchidaceae; genus Dendrobium; species Dendrobium huoshanense. Next base: position 53,253,417 of record CM028345.1, on the reverse strand, counting down.
TTCGGGTCCTCTCTGTTCGATCACCTGATGCAATAATTTGCCCTTCCTATGGAGCTATTTGGTGTTGGATTTGATTTAACTTTAGTGGATTTAATTATGAAGAAATTAATGACGATGTTATTAACTTGTAAATGCAAATCAATCATATCACATAATATATCCGAGTACACCCCACCATATTAGTCCTACATAACTTCATAATTAAGTAGTTGTAAAGTAATGGAGAAATTAAGTAGTTGTAAAGTATTGGAGCTAAATAGTTGAAATAATTAATTATTTAACTATTTCTCCTATTAGTGATTTAATAAAATTTAAGTAATTTTTAATTAGTTTTAATTATGAATTATGTCATCAATCACTTATATATTCTACTATTAATTAATTATTTATAATGTTAATTTTATAATAATTATTTGTATTTTACAATATATTAATTAAACCTTTTATTTGTTTTAATATTGATTATAATATTTAATTATTTAATTAAACTAAATTAGATTATTTAATTATAATATTAATCCTAATATTAATTAATTATTTAATCTAATTAATTATTGTTACTTAAATTGTTAAAAAAAAAAAAAAGATTAGATTAATTTCTAATTTAGATAGAGAGCCCGTATAGGGTTTTCTTTTCATCTTCATTTCTTCGTTACTGTTGCTTTTCCTCGTCGCCATTTCTTCGAAGCTCTTCGGCGTCGCTGAATGGAGACGACGAACGCTTGCTCGCAGGACTGCGGCCGAAGAAGCGTTAGGAAGAGGCTAGGGCTGCGGCTATGAAAGTATCCTTGGTCTGGTTTCTTTTCACGTACCATGAGCTCATTGCGGAGCAAAGGAAACAATGCCAAAACAAATGGTAATGGTTTTGGCGATGCAGAGTTTTCTATGTTTCAAGTGTTCTAATTATCTCCAGGAACTAGATTTTGCATTGATGAATGGTGGAGATGTCGCACCATTGGGATCACAGGGAGCAACGAAGATACATCAATTGTTTGATTGGGCGAAGAAATCCAATCGAGGATTGTTGCTCTTCATTGATGAAGCCGATGCATTCTTATGCGAGTAAGTGATTCTTTTCATCTCTCAATGTTGCCTAATGACACCATTCCATCCAACCATCTTCATAATTAAAATTTCAGACACAACAAAGCTTACATGAAAGCGCTCTCAATGCACTTCGTTTCCGCACGGGTGATCAATCCAAGGACATTGTTCTTGCCCTTGCGACTAATCGACCGGGCGATCTTGATTCTGTTGTTGCACTAATAACTAAGAAAAATAAAGCTAATGATGATGAGGAACTTAAATATCTTTTGAAGTAAATGAAAATTCAGTATAATATATAAAACCTACGATGAAGGTCTGCTATGTTTAATCATTTACACAGCCAATGGAAGGATATAAATACAAGGAACAAACCCAGAAAATGAAACCACATTGTATTGAGTAAATTACTTCTGCTTCAAGTTTTTGACCCTCCTTCAGCATTTTTGTCTTTTGCTTCGTTGTATTCTTCAAGGAGATTTATTAGATTACCCTCAGGGGCACTAACAGAGGGCAATATAGCACGTCTTGGTGTAGACCGAGGAGTCTTAGCTACAGCTGCTTCAGGTGAAAGCTGTGATCCTTCTTTCACTACAGGCAATTCAATCCTCATCCTTGCACTCACAGAAGTCATTCTTTCTTTCCATATTCTTCCATCCTGGAAAAAATAAAAATAAAAAAGATCAGAACCTTATAGCTCTCTGATGATTGAATCCAGAGAAGTATAGGTTTTAATCAAAAGGGATAACATGGCACAAGAACGGGGGGTAGGGGACACACTACAACAATCAGTTCTACAATTTTGATCTGTAAACACTTGTAAATCTCAAATATTTCCTATCAATCTTCGTAAAATAGCGAGAAACTCTTCCCAACTCCAATGAAAATCAGAGAAAACAATAGATTTTATTGCAAGAAATCAACTAACGGAAGAAAACAACAAGATACAAGTGATCCTCTATTTGAGAGGAGGATCGATCTCTCTCAATTTCTAGACGAATCTAGAGCTCAAAACCTAAACCTAAGAGATCCCAAAATCAGCCAAATTCAAGATGCCATAACCCTAGGAAAATAAGTATTTAATGTATACAAATTAAAAGGAAATCCCTAAACAATCCCTACATTCAAATTTCCCTTCCAAATCCCTCAAAAATCCTTCCTAAAATGCTCTGTTAGCTCCTGCGGTGTGTGTGGCTTAAGCAGGAGGCGGAGGCTTCAGCCTTGTTCGTGCCTGGGCCAGTCCCGCGTGGACTGGTTGGATCGGTCTAACAGTATATGGGCACAACAAAGCAGTTCATCAACTATTGTAATTTGATTCCTGCCATTATCATGCAAGAGAATATGTGAAAAAATCTGTATCCTTCAATTGGCAAAGAATGTCATGAGAAAACAAGTAGAAAGGTGGGGTTGTAAATGAGCCAAGCTGAAAAATAGGCGTGTTCAGCTTGTTAATTTTATTTTATGTTGAGCTTAGGCCAATTTGAAGATGACCCAAAATTTAAAATTTTGTTTCTTATTTATTATTTATTTCTCAAGCACAAACCATAATCAAACTTAAATAAGTTGTACAGAGGAAGATCCTGTTTTAAAATTAATGACCTCTTTATCTGACACAAACTGGTACATAATTCATAATAGAGTACATGACAGTCAAGTTTTAGGGGCTTAGGTTTTGTTTGGGATGATTTTCTTACTGCTCTTAAAATAGCTTTTAATTAAAAAATATGCTTTAAGAAGCGGTAAGAAAGCCGTCTTAAATGAAGCCGGTTCCTCGCCTTTTTAAGAAATCCTCATATTTCTTATGGATTAAAACAAAAGAAAAGCATTTATGATGCTTAGGAACTAAGCCTATGCGGTCATAGTTTTCTGAAGACCTAGCGTTCTCCCGTCGATCTGTAGATCTTGAACTCAGTATAGTTGTGGAGATTGTTGATGCAGAGGAAGCATACTTATATGAACTTTAGTCAAGAGCATGAACAAAAATGAACTTTTAAAATCAGACTTAGGCTTCGTTTGAGACGGCTTTCTTTCTGCTTCTTTAATTTTTTGTACTAAAAAGCTGCTTTAAGAAGAAGTAAGAAACCCGTCGTCCCAAACGAAGCCTTAATTAGCCAAGAGCATGAACAAAAGTGAACTTTAACAAAACAAATATCAAGTTGTTCATTTTATGTATTACTTCGCTAGAATCTGTCTATACACACTAAAATAGTTTCTCTACATGCAGGAACCTCAGAAAAAACTCTTTGAAATTTGTCTAAGAAGCTTAAAATTTACTAATAACTCAATTCATGACAAAGTCAATGATTTACACAGATCTGGCAGGAAGTGTGAAAAATCCTTAGTCAATAAGAATATGTCCCAAAGCCCAGATTGCCAACTCAAGAAATAAGAAAATAGTACAATTCATGGAAGATCATCCATGTAACATTACTGCTAAATGCTAATGGGTAAGTAGCCAAATAGAATAACTGCACTTTCATTGTAAATTAAAAAAAAGAGTGATTTGGACTGTTCAAACCTTTCATGCCGAGTCACCATCTAATTGAAGCTGTAACAACCAAGCTCAAGTTAGCTAATTCTTGTAAAAAATAGAATGTTCAAGGCCATTGCATTACATAATTCCCACCATATCAAACTACTCACAGAAAACAAAAAAACTTATAGAGCAAGGAAGAGGCTTAATCATCTATCTAATAGCTAGAGTCATGTGATAAACAAAAGTAGTATGAAAGCCTGTAAATTTAGCACAAATTATTGAGAAAATAACAGAAATAAAGGCTTCGTTTGGGACAGCTTTCTTACTGCTTCTTAAAGCAGCTTTTTAGTACAAAAATTTTAATTTTTTTACTAAAAAGTCAGTTTAAGAAGCAGAAAGAAAGCTGTACCAAACGAAGCCAAAAAATACATTTTGGAACTTCCAGACTGTCCCATACTCACATTTAGTATGGATGGCTCGGGCATAGGACATCGCACCGGCTGATCATGGTTGAGAGGCTCTATTGGGTGTTCAACTGGTTTAAACTCTACAGCAACCTCAAATCCATGGGTTGTAGAAACAGGAATTGGAATGTTTACCTCCAAGCTCTGTGCCCTTTCTCTCACATTCTGTAAGATGTCACAGTACATATACCAAATAAGTACAGAAAAATCTTAGTAGAAAAAAGCATTCTCAACAGTCGCTTAGTGGATTAAAAAACAGGGATTTGGTTGCCAATATTGAAGAACTAAAATATCTATAGTAGTTATAAAGGAAATTATTCACTATCAATTGACATCATATATTCATCATTAGATTTTTTTTTCGGTGACGAGGATCTGTTTGCTGTCACGCCTGGCTTCGCCGAGCGCGTTTGGTAGTCGTAAATCTCGACCGACCTATCGGGTCACCCACGCCACTGTACCCGCAGCCGTCGCTTTGGGGCCCTCACTGAAGTCTGAAGGGCAACTGCCACTCGAGGGAATCGAACTCGGGATGGGGTTCCCAACCAAGCATGCCCACCGACCGAGCTAAGCATCGGTGGGTCATCAGTAGAACTGAAAAGTGAAAATAGCCCACTCGAAGCAATCAAAAGCACTTCATCAAACTCGATTATAAGTCAAATCAAGCACAAAAGTCCCCAATTTCTGCCATCCCAAACTTTCTCACTCAATAATAGCATGAATGCTAATACCTGATATAGGATCAAATTAATATCAAATCATAGCTATAGATAACGAGAACTTCTTGCTTGTTGCCCTAAAAAAATCCAAATCCTGCTATGCTTGCTTCTACCGAGATCAACAGCACCTTTCCAGGTCGTAAAACACATAGGCAGATAACAATCAAAATCGAAAATTTTACTACCCTACAACAATAATCAAACCCTCGCGCGCGAGAAAAAGAATGAAAACCTAAATCTCAAACTCCCGCAATTTAAAAGACCGATGCCCAAAACCTTACCGCTGCGCTCTGAGTCCTCCTGTGTCCGCTCCTCGAAGAGAAGCGAGAGAAGATTCCAACCATATCCTTCTCTTCTTCTTCTTCCCACTCTCAAAGCTAAAACCGAACCATTTTGCTTGTATCAAGACTAGAAAAAAAGGTAGGTGACCGGAACCACTCCACCGGCCAGATAAAGCGCGACAACGGATTGGTTGACCGCCTAATACATGGAGGTGAGAGTAGGCGAATAAAGCAAGCCAGGTAATGGCTTCTCGCTTCCCAACCGATCGTCCATTAGAAACCGGAGCTCCAAATAGAAGAGACAACGAGGAAAGAAGGAGACGGGAGAAAAGAGGTCTGTTATCCCTTGAGACAACTAGGTGTCCTAACCTACGGTCTAGATGCGGCCACGTGAACCGACAGCCGTGGCGTGGACGGCAGCTGAACGGGGGACACGGAAGGCGTTGTTTGGGCATTTATTAGTTCCAGATTACAACAGCTTCGTTTTTCTCTCTGAGGTGGGTCCGGATTAATTGACTCTAATCTCGATGTAGATTCATCCACGTGTCATTCCACTGGTACCTTCGAACTGTTTGAAAATTTTCTGTAGAGTTGAAGATCTCAGCCTCGGATATCGTGCGTTGAGATTAGAGCTCGGAGTAGTGGACGGTGGATAATTGGGATGATGTTGTTATCTCAATGAGAAGAATCCAATGAGCACAAAATTATTTAATTATGATCACTTAATATGATATTGTCTCAGGCTAATCAATTTCTAATCTCTGCGTAAACTTTATCATTACACATGATATATGTAGATTTACACTAAATAAGAAATATCGTATATGCATAGAAGAAGATCGTACATATCATATAGTTTTCATTTAAAAGTGAATCATTTAGCAAAACATGTAATTTTCCTTTCAAAACTTGTATATCAATATAAGATTCCATTCAATAATATTTAGAATTGCTAATGAATAATAAATACAATTAGTTCAGCTGTAATTGTACATGCAAGAGACTTAATATTTGTTTTCATATGAATTTCTACTCGCACCAAATAAAGATATTGGATGGGGTTCCCAACCAATTGCTGCCATTGGAACACCACTTGACTACTATTATCACACTACGATCGCTTGACTATTTTTCTAACCGTCATTGCTCAACTATTGTCCTCCAACCATCATTACAAAACTACAATCCTCTGTTCAATGTCGCTTGATTATAGTATTCCAATCATCATTGCCTAACAACAATCCTCGAACATCCATCACTTGATTATAATAATTTGACCATCATTGTGTAACTACGTTCCTTTGATGTCTATCGCCGACTAATATCCTCTAACTTAAAATCCTTTGACCATTGTGATCACATGGCTACACCGATGACCACTAACTTCATCACCTGCCATCATCACTAATGTCAACAACTATCATTGTTTATAAGATCATTGCTTTCCATCAACACCAAATCTAACTTCAAATGTCAATATCATGACTTATGTTGGACTTCTTGATTTCTGATCTTCCCTCCTCAAAAGAGGATGAAGAAACATACAACAAAAAGTCGCTTAAAGTTATTTTTCATGCCACATGACTCTTCCAACTTTACCTACGTAGTATGTTCTATACATTATATGATTACTACATTGAGTACGTCTATGTCTTCCTCAAAGAAATATATCATTTGCAATCGATGACAAACACTAGTTGAATCATTATAGTTGTGTCAAGCCCATGGTAAAACTAAATTTCATATTTGAATTTTTCTTAAAACTAAATATTTATAATTCCATTTTCTTTTATGAGTATCACTATTAGGCATATTTGCTAATTACTTGTATACTCATTTACTATTACTGTATGCATATCCTCTTAGTGCATGGATTCATCCCGACATAAATGTCTTCTTCCTTTCCAAATTTTTGCCATCGGAAAGTGTTGGTATGCCTTTACTTAATCATGATATTCTTTTTCTTTTCGGTTAGATTTGGGGATTCGAGCCAGTATCGTCAGGAGGAATTGCTTCTGTCTACCAACAGGCCGCAACACGATCTCAAGTATACAGATTTGAGGATTTGAGCATGAGATCGTTGGGAGGAATTGCTTTCGTTGACCAACAGGCTGAGACACGATCTCATAGATGATATTATTAGCTGCTTTGCTAGTCTGATTTTGATAGCTAACCACCAAGCTGAGGTGGAGGACTTTTTTTAATGGCTTTATCAATACTTTCATAGTGTTAACTAATATTTATTATTTGTTTATTTTCATGACATTTTTAGGGGATTGATGCCATTCTTTTGGTGAGATTCTTGCTTCTATATTTGGGGCACTTTGCTTATGGATGCTACACATCCGGTCTTGTTGTAATTGGGAAGCTTTAACTCTTTTTTTTTTTGTCCTCAACTTTTACTTTATATTTTTTGAAATTTTATGTCATTCATTCTCTGAAGTTGAAAATAAATATAAATTATTGTAATATTATTGAAACTTATGGCAAAATAAATCTTAAATTCACGTATATCACATATGTAATATTCAAAATCTAAATTTTTTTTAATTAAAAATTTAAGCTCCCAATCAAGAAATAAAGATGCAACGCATATAGTCATACTATACTTAATATTATGAAATATTCAATCTTCTTAATATTAGAACATTTGTGTTCAAAAATTGCATTTTATTGTGATTATGTTATTTTTTATTGCTTTTAAATTTGGAAAACTAAGTGCATAATATAAATCAAATATGTTTATATTTTAAGTTATAATATAAATAAAATAAACTATAAATTTAACATAATAACAATATCATAAATAAAAGTGAACCAAATAATCTCATAATTTACATCAAATATATTTAATATTGTTCATTCTTCTCTCAAAGTCTTGTAAATAAATTTATTTATGGGCCCATATGATTATTTGTAGGAACAAAATAAATTATTAAAAGTTGATAAATTTATGCATGTTAATAAAAATAAGCTTAAATTTTAGGCTTCCTTTGACAAGATTTTCATACTCTTCTTAAAATATTTTTTTAGCATAAATTTTTTATTTTTTGAATTAAAAAATTACTTCAAAGGCAATAAAAAAACTGCAGAGGTGCTTGCAGCAAGGGGAATTCAGGTTGCTAATACCTGCTGTTTTTGTCATACTGATAGTGAGACTATTACCCACTTATACTTTGAATGTACTTATACTTTTAACATTGTTAAAAGTCTTTTACCCTGGCTTCACCAGCAGCTTATGAGGCCCAATTTTCACCAAATTTATGACAAAATTATAATGCTAAGATTTGCCTCTCAATCCATTTATTTCATTTGGAGAGCTCATCACCATTACAAATAAAATCAGAAAAGCCGTCTTCAAATCGACAAGATTGATCCATTTTATGGCTGCTGGATACTATTCGGTGTAGGCTCTGTTTTGCTGGTCTGATTATCTGCAGGTTTAGATTGGAGATTACTTGTGGAGCAGCTTATAGATGGACAATGATGAACGCTGGAATTCTCCAGCTCTGATGGCCTTTTTGCTCATTTTTGACCCTGACGAGTATTTTTGACCCTGACGAGTATTTGAGCTATTTTCTGAGTCCTAGGCTTTTGCCTTTTTCTTTATTTTACATTACTTGTATTTTTCTTTAGAATCCATAAACTCTTTTTGTTGTTTGAGTTTATTGGATTATAGTTTTTCTTTACTTACTGTAACCTTCTTTAAGCAATGAATGGGCGTTTTGCCCCAAAATTACCCCAAAAAAAAAAAAAAAAAAAAAAAAAAAGGCAATAAAAAAGAGAGATTTGCCATTAACTTCAATAACACTGATTTGAGCGTAGATCACTGACTACTAGATTTTCAATCGCTCACCCAGTCTTCATTTGCCAGAGCAATCAAGACGGTCTCTTGCTCTGATGGCCTTGACGGTACCTCTTCCACCGCCGACGACGACAATCATTGAAGACTTGCGCAACCGTCGCCGTGCCGCACTCCGGCGACTAGACTCCTGCTCCACAATGCTTGAGCTTCGGCAGCACCACTCCCAACTCGTCCGCCTCGGCCTCTCCTCCGACAACGACGCTGTCGGCCGCCTCCTTCGCTTCTGCGCCCTCTCCCCCGCCGGCGACTTTCCATACGCCCTCCGCCTCTCGCAATTCCTCCCTCATCCCGACCCTACATCTTCAACACCCTTCTCCGCTCCCCCTCTCTCCCATCCCCACTTCATCTCTACATCCAGATGCTCCTCCGCTCCGTCCAACCCAACCACTTCACCTTTGCCTCCCTCCTCAAATCCCTCTCTTCCGCTGGACACCCCCAATCTATCACCGCCGGCCTCCAGGTCCACGCTCACGTTCTCAAGCTCGGATTCCACCCCGACACCTTCTCACAGAACAATCTTCTCAATTTATATTTTACGTTCGCTCTCCCCGCTGATGCCCGCCGCATATTCGACAAAATGCCTCAGCGGGACGTTGTGTCGTGGACAACAATGATCACAGGCCTCTGCCGCCTAGGCCTGATCGACGATGCTCGCAACCTATTCGACAACATGCCTGAAAGAAACTCCGTATCATGGAACGCCATGATTTCAGGCTATGTACAGAATCAAAGTTTCCACCAAGCATTCCAGCTCTTCTTTCAGATGCAGGACAATGGAGTGGAGCTCGACAAATTCGCCGCAGCAAGCATGCTGGCTGCCTGTGCAGGGCTCGGAGCATTAGAGCAGGGCCAATGGATTCACAAACAAATTGAAAGGAACCAGATTGAACTCGATTCAAAACTCGCTACCACCGTCATAGACATGTACTGCAAGTGTGGATGCTTGGAGAAGGCCTATGAGGTCTTTGATGGCTTGAAAACTAAAGGGCTTTCATCTTGGAATTGCATGATTGGAGGACTAGCAATCCATGGCCGAGGTGAAGAAGCCATTAATCTGTTCAAAGAGATGGAAAAGGAAATGGTGAGACCAGATGATATAACTCTCGTCAATCTCCTCAGTGCATGTGCTCATGCAGGCCTAGTTCATCAAGGGCGGCACTTCTTCAATTACATGTCGCAAGTTCATGAGATTGAACACAAAACAGAGCATTTTGGATGCTTGGTGGACCTATTAGGGAGAGCTGGCCTGCTACTAGAAGCTAAGAAGGTGCTCGATGAAATGCCCATTGAACCAGATGCCAGTATTCTAGGTGCTCTACTTGGGGCCTGCAGGATTCATGGCAATGTTGAACTGGGGGAACAAATTGGCCGAAGGGTCATTGAGCTCGATCCAAACAACAGTGGCCGATACATTCTCCTCGCTAATCTTTACACAAGCGCCGGTCGATGGGACGATGTGGCCAATGTGAGGAGGTTAATGAACGATCGAGGGGTGAAGAAAGAAGCAGGTTGGTCAATTATTGAGAAGAATGGAGTGGTGAACAAATTTATTGCTGGAGGGAAGTACCATACTGAGACCTCCCAGATTTACGCCATGGTGGAGAAGATGCTTGAGAGAATCAGACTGGTTGGCTATGTGCCTGATAGAGGTGGAGTGTTCAATGGCTTTGAGAATATGGAGGAAAAAGAGAGTCCGGTCTTCTTTCACAGTGAAAAGCTGGCAATTGCTTTCGGGTTATTGCACACAAAGCAGGGAGAAACGATAAGGATTTCTAAGAACTTGAGAGTCTGCAGAGATTGCCATGAGGCAAGTAAGCTCATCTCCAAGGTTTATGAGAGGGAAATTATCGTGAGGGATCGTAATAGGTTTCACCATTTCCATGGAGGGCAGTGTTCTTGCAAGGATTACTGGTGAGGTTGACTGTGATTTTATTGTTTGATAAGTAATAGTTCTTTAATTATTGAATAGCATCAGTGGATGAATTTCCGCATAAGGGCATCTTCAACCTCGAAAATCTCATTTTTCACTCCAAAATACAGTGAAACTAAAAAGATGGTGTGATTCATCTTCAATCAAACTCTATTTTGCGCCATTCGCAGAAGGTAATGGTTTTTCTCATCTTTCGCGTGTTTCTTCAACAATTCCGGTAGAGGCATAAAAATAACGCAGGTGAACATAGCTACGTCAATATTAGCGTCGTACTGTTCGCCTGGAACCAAATACCAAAAATTTTGCCGTTCAGCTAGAGCTTGCGAGCGACGCCATTCATGCGTTTCGAGTTGTGAAGAAGGCCTAAGTTGCAGAAGATAATATCATCTTGTGAGCTGGTGACTGATGTGCTCACGTGAATCATTAGAAAGTAATAAAAAAAAAGTTTAAAATATTAAATAGCTATGAAGAGCGAGTTTGCTGAGTAACACAACCTTAGAATTTAAATTCCAAAATTTTAAAAGATAAAACAGAGAGCACCGACACCATGAGATCAGATTTCATCAAGTGGTTTGGGCACCGCAAGCGAGATGAATTTGAAGCTTACTCTGCCCAACACTGTTGAGCTATGGAGCTTACCCACTGTTTTCCATGGCTGAAAAGCGCAAGCAGATATGTGATCATCATACTAAACTCAACTTACAGGGATCTTCACTGAAGAAACCAGAAGACGTTAACATATAGAATGTAAAGAGTCAAGCTTTGCCAATTCCGCTGACGATGGTCGCCGCCACAGGCGGCGGCCCAATGGGCTTCTGCAATAGTGCAGTTAGGTAAACCTCGCCGTATTTGGTCCCGCCGGAATCGGTCTTGTTCCCCACCGCCCACTTGATTCTCTTGTAACCCAACCTCGCAATTATGGGTCCGTACACCGTGTCGAGATCAGCCGCCTTGCAGAAGAAATGGTCGACCCACAGCAGTCCTCCTGCCTTGAGAACCCTATCGGCGTCAAACATGAGGAACTCGAGCGCCGGCAACGGGATCCATCGGTTGACTGCGTGACCAGTGCGCACCAGATCCATGGCGCCGTCGTGAACGGGGAGGCGCTGCTGAAGTGGCGCGTGGAGGGGAACGACGCCGCGCAGGGCAGCAGCCTCGCTGTAGGGCGCCCCGAGGTTCATGGTGGTGGTGAGGAGAGTTGCGTTGAGGGTGAGCTTGAGGCGCGCGGCGAGAGTGCCAGCGCCGCCGGCGATGTCGAGGCCGAGGCGAATGGGGGCGGCACCGGCGGCGTTGGCGATGGCGAGGAGCTGGTGGAGGGGAAGGTCTAGGGCGGATCGGGCGGAGAGGAAGCGGGAGGATTCGGTGGATTTGAGATCGAAGCCAAGGTGGGATGGGAGACAGGAGAAGGAGCGGCAGGGGGAGGTGGGAGGCCAGAGAACGGCGGCGTCGGGAAGGGAGGATGGAAAGGGGTGGGATGGGAGGGAGGAAGGGGGGAGAGGTTTGGGAGGAGTTGGGGAGAAGCAGCGGCGCCGGGGAAGGGGGTGGCAGCCGCGGAGAAGGAGGGGCTCGGCGACGGAGAGAGAATCGCGCGGGCAGGGAGAAAAGGGGGTGTAGTTCATGTAGAGGTGGAGGAGGTCGGGGTGGTCGGAGCAGGAGGAGGCGATGGGGGCGATGCGGGAGTAGAGGAGAAGCTCGGGAGGGGGAGGAGGGAGGGAGGCGGAGGAACCGGAGGAGGAAGTGGCGGAGCGTATGCGGGTGAGGTGTGAGATGGTGGCTCGGATGGTGTGGAGTTGGTGGAGGAGATGGTCAGGTACGGGATCAGTGTGGGTAGCGGTGGAGGATGGGGAATGGTTGCGGAGGGAGGAGAGGTGGTAGAGAGAGAGGATGTTAGCGGCGACCATGGCCACCAGGAGCAGGAGGTTTAGCCCCATCCCTACCCCCATTCTTTCTTTCTTCATCGTTCTCCGACTGATCTTGCTAAGCAGCTAGCTATGTGATACTCTCTGCAGTGAAATGGCTATAGCTATTAATATGTACTTTTTTTTTTTGGGTAATTAATCGAACTATTCGGACGAGTGGCTTGATATGCCTTTATGCAAAACTTGAATAATAACAACTTGAATAAGTTTGAATTGTAATTTATTTATTTATTTATATTTGAAAATATTTTATTATTATTATTATTTTATATATATATATATTTTTAATTTGATACAACACTATTTAATGATAATTTAGTTATTTGTTTAATGATTTATCTTATATTTTTTATAGAAACTTTACTTTACGCATCTCATAATGTATGAAATTGCTTAAATATCCATGTTATGGTTTTAACTTGAGAAATTGTCTAAAGTTGATTTTGTAAGAAATTACTCCTAATGAGGCATGACCTCTTAAATTCGATTGTTCGCTATACTCGATGAGTAATTTAAAATTGGTTCAAACTGTTATCATTAAAACGTCATTGTTGAGTGTTATTTGTCACGGATTACTATTCTCCTTCACACATCAATGACCTTGCAGACACACATTTGCCAAGATGAGGAGTGATTCTACTAAGCTTGGGTATGTAAAGCATGAGTTGCACCCCATAATACTACACCAATCCTTCTATCATATAATTAAAATTATGTGCAAGCACCTATAACATCAATTAATGAATTTGTCATTTGTTAATGGTAATGAGCAATAGAATAATAAAATGAGTAATCAATCAATTAATATTCATTTCAAACTCTTAATGTTATTTTCCTTTAGGTGCATTCAAACATATATATGAAGATTGCTACATGTAGCTCTATCTATATTGATTTATAAGGCTCTCTTTGGCTACATGTTTATAAGAAAAACTCACCAGTCCGCAAGACTATAAAAAAGCCAACATGTTGGCATCCAACCAATCGTTTCTTTTACATGTAATGCCAAAATCCAACAAAGCAGCAAAAATTACAAGTAATTAATTTATCTACATTTAGAAAACTTGTCTTTCAAAATAAAGTTAATAATGTCATTAATTTTATCTTAAATGCCCATTATATTTGGTCATATTCCTAGCTTTCCACATGCGCCATAAATAAGTTGTGCAAAACTAAGGCTTTGTTTGGAAGAAAATTTTAAATTTTTGTACTAAAAAGTTGCTTTAAGTAGTAAGAAAGCCGCCTCAGACGAAGGCTAAGGCTTTGTTTGGGACGGCTTTCTTACTACTTCTTAAACCAACTTTCTAGTACAAAAATTTTAATTTTTATACTAGAAATCTATTTTAAGAAGCAGTAAACAAACCGTCTCAAACAAAGCCTAAATGTAATATGAGAGTTAGGCTTCGTTCCAAACGGCTTCTTTACTACTTTCTAAATCAGCTTTTTAGTACCAAAATCTTTTGAACTATAAATTTTTGTACCACAAAACTGCTTTAGAAAGTATTAAGAAAGCCGACCCAAACTAAGCCTTAGTGACATAATCTTAACCTATATCATTTACACATGAAAATATTAGAATATTGTAGCCCACATCTTAATTAACAGGAAAGCAAAGTTTTATGAAAATATCAGAATTCCATTTGTTTAAAATTTATAGTATAATAACTTTCTGGGCAGATATTATCCATAATAATTCTAGCTTTCACGAAATCCACTATGATTTACAGAAATTATTTTCTTCAAAATAAGGACAAGTCTATGAGCAAAAAATTCATAATAGCTATGATTTGATGACCTCTTCCTTTTGCAACAAAAATAGAATAAAAGAAGAAAGAAGCAAGCAAGACATACTTCCATAGAGATCAGGTCTGCAGCCAAGTGGTCGATGGAAGAAATTCCTCCATTTTCATCCGGGCTCGAATCCCCTAACCGTCCCAAAAAAACGAAATACTTCCATATGACTATGCCAAAGTGGGCAATATCATGATACTAATTGTTCTTGCGGAAGTGATTTGGGTCTCCATCTCTCTTGAATTCGGTCTTTGATTGCAGTTTCCTGTCAGTTAACAGCAATACGCATTGGTTATTATATTACAAATTTCAATATGTTGATAACCAAATCAAATGTTTGGACAGGTCTTTGCTTACCATGATATGACAGCCCTCCTCAAACTTTTCAAGAAAACCTGCAACCCAGCGATCCGCATTCTCCAACCATTCATTGTGAACAATCCCTGCTGTCTTTGCTACCGTATGAAACTAAAGAATGCAAAGGAAACTGTCATGATTTCCATGAAACTCCATATAGATCAAACTGAATTAAGGTAGAATTCTCTTCAAATTATTGGTCATTTCTTCAAATGAAAAGCGGAAAATTGATTTTCCACCATACTTTTACTCAACTGAACAAGTGGATCTAAAGTAGTATCCATTTAATTTCTTTACCGTTTACATTTTGATAGGAAATACTTGAAGATCTCAAAAATTTCCTATCGATTTTTGGAAAACAACAAAAATTCTCCACAAGAATCCACACAAAACCACGAAAACAATAGATAATTTATATTATTTGATGAAATAGAAATGTAAAATACAACGATATAATTGATCCTCTATTTGAGAGGAGGATCTATCTCTCCCAAATCTCTAGACGCCGCTTGTGAGACCTCGTTCCCTTACTGTTCCTCTCTGAATTGGATTTTTCTCCCAGGATCGGCCAGGACGATGTTGAGATCGTCCAGGCCGATCAGTGCATTGAAAACAGCTGATTTCTGGAGTGCTTTCTGGAATGATTTCTGGACAGGATTGTCCAGGCCGATTCTTGATCGTCCTGGGACGATCAGTGCTTGGCACAAGTCAGTGAGCAAGGGTTTTTATCGTCCAAGAAAAATTAATTATCGGCCTGAAATATCGTCCTGGACGATTGGAATTTGGCCACATCGTCCTGGACAATGTGGCGATCGGCCGGGCCGATCAGTTCATGGATTTAAGTAAATCAGCTCGTTTTGAGGAGAGAGAAAATCATTTTCAAAATATCTGATTTTTGAAGAGAGAGAAAGAGAAAGGAAAAGAGAAGGGAAGCTGGTTTTCGGAGACCGCGGAGCGCTTTTCGTCCGACGCCGCTGTTGGGAAAAATGTAGATCTCGTCGTAAGGACTCCGAATCCTATTTCTGTTTTCGAAGATATTGATTTTTGATTGAGTTGTGTACGGATTTGTGTTTTCGTAGTCGAATTTTGGACCTGATTTGGTATTGACACAACTTTCACCGCACAACTTTTAGAATGTTATAGATATGAATATTATACACGATTTGACTATGTTCTACGAAGATTTTATCGGTCGGAATTGGTTCTACGCGATTTTAATTGATTAGAAAATTATCAGGATGCTTATTGATTTGGATTCTATAGAATAATAGTCTTATATTGATGTCTTGAATATTCTACTGTAATTTGGTGCAATTTGGAAATTAGTGGTTTTTGCAGGATTTTTGTGTAAATTTGATCGACTGCCGTTACTCTGCCCGATTTTCGTAGTTTTTCTGATTTGTCTGAAATTGATAGATTAAACTGATGTGCATATGAATATTGATGTGATTGCTTTATATTGTTATTATATGGACTATTGAATTGATTATTGACTATTGACTATTGACTTGATTATTGATACTGAACACACGTATAACCTGGTTGAACATTGGTTGGAGATTGATTGACCTGTACAGGATGGTGGGCCGACGGGCTTTCCTTTAAACATTGATTATGGATATATGGATGGGAGTCATAAGGAGTTTATTGATATGCTGACGGGCGAAAAGAGTGACGACTCTTATTGATAGAACCAATGTATGGATATCTACAACAGCAATATGGATTCTACAACAGCAACATAGCCAGTTGATTGTACTTGTTCAGTATTATTGTATTGAAATGCATGTTTACTATATTGATTTACGGATGTATTGCCTTATCGATTTGTGCTTTATTGATTTGATCGGATTTACTGTATCGTACGATTTCATTGATTTCATCGATTGATTACCGAGCATTGATACTACTGAGCATTGATATGGACATGGATGGATATAGATATTGCATTGATAGCATGGATATGGATATTGTATAGATTTATTGATTTTTGCCTATAGATTCATTGATATTGCTGCTTATAGATTTATTGATAGGATTGCTATTGTTACTGTTTCTGCACCGTATTGACTGCTGCATGGATTCACTGTTAGAATAGATTGAGATTTATCGTATTGCTTTTCTCGATTGATTTCATTGAATAGATCGTATTGATTAGACATCATCGATTTGATTGTCGATAATTGATTGATTGAGTCGATTTATCGATTTGCCTGCCGCTGCATTGACTGGTTTTATTGACTATGGATTTCCGGATTGCATTGACTCGTTGACCATTGACTGTACGGATTTGATTGATTGACATGCATATTGATAGCATTGCCGTGCTTTGACTTCAGTTATAGGTATTAGGTGACCTGCTGGGCTTTGTAAAGCTCATTATATGTGGTTGACATTTTCAGGTCAGGGCTTGGGAGCAGGAGATAGGAATTGACCCAGATCTACAGGTTTTTGTTCTTTTGGTCGATTGGTGATTCTTTTGTACTCAGGACAGGATAGATTTCTTTACTTGTATTGATAGCATAGTTCCTGAGTATTGTACATGATGTTTTGAGATATGGATCGACTTGTATATTGATGTTTTAAATTTATAGACTTTTTATAGACTGTTTTTAATTGGAGATGTGTAGATGACTCTGGTAAATGGTCGGTTAATTGATATTCTTTCCAAGTTAGATCTTGGGGCGTGACACCGCTAGAGCCAAAAAATCTAAGGGATCTCAAATTTTAGCGAAATGCAAGATGTCCTAACCCTAGGAAAACAAACTATTTAATGCATAAAATCCAAAAGGAAATCCCTAAATAGACCCTGTATTTAAATTTACCTCCTAACTCCCCAAAAAATCCTTTCTAACTCGCTCCATTGACTTTGGCAGCTCGGTCGTACATACAGGAGAGGCAGAACGCTTCCGCCTCTATTATGCCTGAGCCAGTCCCGTATGGATAGGCTAGACCAGTCCAGTCTGACACATTTCCATTTTCATTTCATACACTTTCAATTCCAACAAAACAACCATAACCTAAATGTTTGAAGAGTAGCTCAAAAATAAAAAATAAAATAAAAAAATAAAAACACTTTCACCCTAGTCTCTTATGAAGCCCTCAAGAAGATAAATCTGTCAAGCTGGAAATAAACCAAGTATTTGGTCTGTTATTTATAAAGACAGCAAGTTTTATAGCATTGATCACCATAAACCATATAAATCCACAGCACAAAATCTCATTTATAAAATAAGTACATGAAACCATAAGAAATCATGCAAAATAATATACCTTTTCCTGATGCTCCTTGACTTTCTGACGCAATTTAGTTATACCCATATTGACCCTTAGTTGTTTCTCCTGAAAACCATAGGTTTAATAAATAAGCAGTTTAAAATTTTAAGAACATCAACGAAAAAAGAATACATAGAGAGCAGAAAGTTCTGATAAATTTCTCTTGATTTAATGGCAAAAGATGAGCTCTTCAATGTTTTCATACCTTCACATAACTCACACCAAGATCCTTCCTCGTATATCCACGCGCCAAATTGCGCATAACATACTGATTGTAATCTTTAAGAATCCTCATGATAACATCAGATGTGGATATTCCATCCGTGCGCTTTGTTTCTTTGAATTTTCCACTGGCTTTAACCTAAACCATGAAAGAATTTTAAGGAACCTATTGGATTAATTGATGTCAATTTGATCAGCCCATTGTACAAATGCAGAAGATGTACTGACAAATTCATAAACATCGTTGCCGGCTCCGCTTGCATCGGCATACCTGCAAAACTCATAAATGTTAATTGAGCTAAAAAACTTGTTTATGACCTTCACATCATCACATGGTAGTAGTGCAAACAATATATGCAGTATAAATTCGCAAGTTGAACTTTGTTTTTTATGCAGCAATATTGCTTAACATGAACATATTTTAACTACGCTTATTTAAAAGCTTAAATTAAATTTAACTACGCTTGACATTTAAAAAAGATGTGATTTTAATTGTTGGCCTAATTCCATATACTATGATTTTTTAGTGATTAAACTAGTTTGTGAATGTATTATAAATATTAATAATTTTAATTTATGATAGTAACAAAATAATAGAAAAAATTATTGAGTTGTAACCATAATATCTAAAATAATTAAAAAAATATAAATGGGTTACTTTCTTGTTAAGCAATATTCCATTATACCTGCTCTTCAACTAGTTAGGCTTCGTTTGAGACAATTTTTTTCTTGCTTTATAAAACGACTTTTTAGTACAAAAATTCTAATTCAAAAAATTTTTGTATTAAAAAATTGTTCTAAAAAAGTTGTTCCAAACAAAACCTTAGTCAGATTTTACAAGCCAAAGGCACAAACATACTAATTTGAGTTTAATTGGTGGCATAATAAAAATGAAAGAATTATAGGCAAAAAATAATTGATTTATGCACTCAAATACACGCCACCATCGCCACCATCAGATGAAGATTTATGTGAGGAATAGTGTTGTAGATGCGACGATAAAATTTAGTGAACTATTACATGACCTAAACATTTGTTAGTTTGTACAAGTTGGCATTCCAATTTTTTTAATCAGATGCAAGCAAATAGAAAATGATACAAAGCAAAATTAAATATAGAATTTAAATCCTTGCTTTTCGCACATAAATGTTTTTACCAACAAAGCAACAAGATATAACTTCAGTTGATGACATCAATAATTCATGTTTGAATTCTGAGTAGCAAAGACTAATTGATGAATTATGATAATACTTACGGAAGTGAGTCGTGGGCCACATAATCGATCATATGCTTTTCCATGAACTCTTTTGTGATAACCCATGGAGCATTAGGAATAACCTCATCAACCCATCTATTAAGAAGATTGCAATATTATCAATGGCGAGTACATAATCATATATTTTCTTGTCGGCGATGTTTGAGGATTGATGGAAAATCAAAGATTACGTTCTAAAAGTGAAAAATAAACACAAAAAATCCAGAATGTCAAAAAAACTTGTTCTTGTCATAAATAATCATCCCTTAAAAGCGGAGGTGCGGGGTGCAACGAAAGACGGGGGGAGAGAGAAAGAGATTTAGTCACCTCTCAATTGAAGGATATGCATCTTCAAACAGTTTGTTTATGCAAATAAAAAAAAAAAATTATAGTTTAGGTGAGGATAAATGTAGGATCCACTGCAACTAATTAGAACTCATTTGGCTGCGTTCAAATAGGGGGGAAAAAAAAAAAAAGACAACAATGATTTTATTTTCATTCATTTTGTGTTTGAAAAAATGAATTCATCATATTTGGGGGGGACATGAAAGTTTTTTAAGAGATTAAATCAATGTTTATTCAAATTAAATAAAACCAAAAGATAAAAACTAATAAATTTCCAGTTTTTTGTAAATAAAGTTTTCTAATTTGAAGCAACCAAATGGGCCCTTACGTATGTTCAAGATGCATGGTAGCCGAACGGCCTGCAATATACAATTGAGAAAACCAAAAAGTTTAGTTAAGCATTTTAACCTCGAGCTTCACTGCTAACACCCCAACTGGAAAGCCATTCCATTAATAACAAATAGCAATTTACGAGGAATAGAAGCATGTCATATCGTAATTTACAAAAAAAATAGAGCATGCAATGAGAATTCAGCAAACATTTCCAAATCACAAATAACTAATAATAACATTCACATACTTTAAATTCAAAAAGTCTATCGTTAGATGCCCTGATTGATATGTTTATTACCAACTATTCAAGCAAACTGGTTGGGCAAGCAACTCTGTGAAGACGAATTGAATTATGCACGAAGCAATTACATAATTCAATTATATTTATCATTTAATTGTCAATAGATCAAGTAAGATGCAGAATTCATATCACCCAACACATTATATTTACTACAACAAAATTATTGACCCAGAAAACTGTTCCCTTTAATCTGTCATAAAAATTATAACATTCAACATATTTACAGCTGAGCCTAAGCAAAAAATAAAAAGACATACTTGCAGTGGCGGAGGGATTCATAACGCTCAGCCTCAGTCATGACGGTCTTCCCCTTGTATCTATGTGTAATTTCATCATTGCAACACCCAACAAGCAAGTATGTGTTGGGAAACCTGAAAGAAAGAAAAGTGAGTCCGGGAGGAGTTGAAATCGGAAATGAATTGAAGCATGACTTCAACATAAGAAACTTGATAATTAACATGGAAACAATCCGTCATTGATCCAACTGTGATAAGAGTTTCAGATTAATTCAACTTCGGCCAATCTTATAACAAATCGATTGTAGAAATTTATATCGCAGCCAGCATAAATTCACAATACAATCACAGGTAGGAGGTTTTTAAATGATCGAAGAACTTCTATGCACTCAACTTCACAGATGTCCACATACATGCGCAATCATATATAGTTTTCTAACGGAAACGATGTAAAGGGCACAAATTCAATGTAAAATATCACCTTTTTTTGTATATTTAGATATTCTATTTCAAGAGCCGTCATTGAAACAGATACAAGATGGAACCATAGGATCATCAAAATAAGCATTAAATTATTAAACTGATCATGAAAAACAATTATGCTCACTTGAAAAAAGCCAGAAATAAAAAAACTTCTTTAACATTTCATTTTAACTACTATAAAATAGTATGAAATAATCAATTACTTAATGGGTTGGCTAAATGATCTATCGAATAAATGCAATAAAAGAAATTTGAGGATTCCTAAAGCCAACCCGAAATAATAGTGATATGACTAATGGTAATAATAATGAAGATAATAATCATATACAATAAAGGAAAAAAGATGTACTAACAAGATAAGTAAAGAATTAAAGAGAAATAATTAGAAACAAAAGGGATATAAGGTAGTTCTATTGAAGGTTGTGCAAAAGTACTTAAATAAAATATAATTAATACACAAGCAGCACTTAAGAATGAATAGATAAAAGGTGATGATTCTAATTTAATGTGAACATCAAAGTAGTCAGAATTGAGCTTGCTCGGAATATTTCTTGCCCCTTACATTATAGAAAGCACCCCACACGCCAAATGGATCTAAGGTGAAATTACAAAATTTTAAGTATGGGCCTATGTATGCCTTTTTCAATTTGAAAGTAAAGCAAGTGAAAGAAGATACTTTTGTGTCACAAGAAGCTTATGCAAAAAAAAAAATCAAAATAAATGATTGCAATCCAATTAGCACCCCCTTGATTGCAATCCAATTAGCACCCACTTGATTGCAAAGTGAACTCATCCAAATATGATGAAAGTGAAGTGGTTTATCCACTCTCTATAAAAATTAAGGTTTTTTAAAGCAAAGTGGTTGATCCCATGCTATATACAATTGTAATTAAATCAATATTTTTGTTAGCACTATAATTTTTTATGTAATACACATGATATTATATTTTATTTTGTATAAATTTTTGATAGAAAATATAGATGATAAATACATTGATTACACGTTTTATTAATAATTCATAAAACTATTGTATTTGACCATGTCGTGTCTACTTTTAGCAGCTATATATATCATGCCACAGCCTTCGTGTTGTGATATGTCTGTATCTAGTATTGATTTAAGTGCTTTATAGTTTTAAATTATTAGATTTTTCTAATTCAGATTGTGGAGGGGCGGATCCGGCTTCTATTTTTAGTGTGGGCAAAAAAATAAAAAATTTTATGAGGGATGGGCAAATATGCTTAGGATTGATAAAAGTATGACAAAAAATTTTTTGAGGGGGGGCAAAATGCCCAAAATATCCAAAATATTTCAAAATATCCCCTCTAAATATTTAAATTTTTTTTTTTGAGGGTGGACATTTGCCCACCCTAAGCTATGGGTGGATCCGCCCATGGTGGAGAGGATTACATATGATAAAAAAAGATCCACAAATTTTGTTTTTTAATTGGGTGATATGACATTCACATGGATATTTAAGATGCAGTTTATAATTACTCTCTTTAGTTGTGACCAAAATATGTTGCAGTGATATTGGAGGAAATGTATCTTCTCAACTTAAAGCTACAATATCAATATTAATAGCAAATTGAAAATTACATTAGCCAAGAATTCAGTCCATCATGAAAGAAGTAAGCATATAAGCATCTATGATACCATTTCATTCAAGAGCATGTGAAAAGAAAAAAAAGCAATGGCTCTTATTTCTTGATAGCTGAAAAAAGATGACCAAATTGTGAATATCTTCACCAAATGAAATGAAACAAATTCATTTCATAAACTCAAATATATTCTTGGAATAAAGAATGGAAGATAGTGTTTAAATTTTGATTTAATTTAATAATAATTTAATAGTTATAATCATCAATAGTACTTATGAATGCATTAAAAGTAAATCATGCTTGTATAGAATATACAAAAAATTTCATAGACATACTAAGAGTCAATCCTAATTTTCAAATATGATAATTGGATAATTATGTCATAACTCTTCCTTCAGAAATTTTTAAGGAGCTGATATAACCGACTCGATCAATTTAGAATGATAGTTAAGTTATTTAAGCATAAGAAAATCTCTAAATTGTATTTTTATTTCTTGTCCAATTGTGTGTACTGATTCTATTTCTTCTAATTTTTACTGCCCAAACTCTGCTTCTCTTTCAAGCTTCATCAGCGTGGAAGCTGTTTAAGCAACTATAAATGGAATTTCCAGCTAGGCTCCTAACTCTCATTCTTAACAATCAGAGACTGTCAAAACGACAATCAAATTTAGAAATCCAAGATTGAAAACATAACCACAGAGGTTCCAAATCAATTCTAATTCAGTCTCCACACTGCCTCCGTGCCTCCAAACTGAAAAACCACAAGAACAACAAATTAAGCCTTCAAAAAGAAGAGAGCGGAACAAATATAACAAGAGATCTCACAATTTCTTCGCCTGTTCCAGAGACCTCGCATGCCCGAAGTGAAACAGATCATAGATTCCGTCAGCGTACACGCGCACAGGCCTGTCTGACCGCGAACCCTCCTCCGATTCAGCAGATACTCCCGCCGGCGAGGATTCCGACCCGCACTGCCTCCGCTTAGTCATGCGCTCCACCGCCCGATCCCGTAATCCCCACTTCGGCTAAAGAGAGAAGCAAGGGCGACGAGCTTCGGCCGGGTGAACCTATTTATACTGTAGATCTGAAAGCGGCACGCTGCTTTCGAGGAGGGCAGGGGCTGGTGGGAGAATCTAATTTTTAAAATGACAAAACAATTTACGGATTTGCCAGATGAATTAAGTTTCTAATTTTGTAAATGTTGGGGGTCATTGTGAAAGGAGAAGAGTAGGCCTGCATGGAGAAGTTATGGACAGTTAGAGGAGACGGTTCAGTGGGGCCGACCATCACGTGGGTCCTTGATGGGTACGTTGAACTGGTGAACGGGTGAAGGAATATAATATAGGTTGCTATTAAATAAATAAAATTAATTTAAATTATTTTTTATTACAATATGAATATAAAAATATAATTTATTTAAAATTAATAAATAAAAGCATTCCAATATGATTTCAACTTATCATAAATTGTGCTCATAATTAATATAAGTGACTTTGAATATATCATTCAATTATAACATCATTAAGGTGCTTAAAACGTAAAAAATATTTATGATCAAAGAAATTAACATATATTGTCCTATGAAGTATTGTGAGATTTATATAAAAATAATCTAAATATAAATTAAAAATTTATAAATAAGTCTTCATTATCGACATGAAGGGGACCTAAAATTACAGAGAGCTAAGATATAAAAAATCCAGAAGGTGTATACGTTGATCGCCATCAACGATCATCATCAGCAATCATATTTGTTGAATTACCATCATCTAACAGTCATCATCTAACTACGACTATTTGACCATTATTGCTTAATTGTCATTGCCTTATCAAATAAAGTCTTAATTGAGAAATAAATTTATTTGCTAAAACTAAAAATTTCATTTATTTAAATAAGCAATTAATTTAGGTGGGTTTGTTTGAATGATTGGAAGGCAAAATCATGAAGAGTTGAGGCAAATAGGGTATGGTTGTAGTGGGAATTTTATGTCAGAATTGCTATTTTACTTAATAATAATAATAATAATACTGAGAAATATAATAATTTAAAATTTAAAATTAAAAAATAAATATGGGTATTAGTTGAAAATTATATTTTATAATTTTAATTTTTGGTAGTTGGGCGTTGGTGATGGGCCAGCCCGTGTAGCCATTCATTGATAGCCACGTGCTCACATTTTGTCAAAGTTTTATTATTTGCCAAAGTAACATAACTTGCCCCCTAGGCTTATATATTTAGACTTCGGCTTCGTTTGGGACGACTTTCTTATTGCTTTTAAAGCAGTTTTCTAGTACAAAAAATTTAATTTTTGTACTACAAAGCTGCTTTAAGAAGCAGTAAGAAAGCCTTATGGAACCCTTCTTCTTGGACAGCTTTCTTATTGCTTTTCAAAACAATTTTTTGTTAAGAAACTTCATGAACTATCTTAAAAAGCAGTAAGAAAACTGTCTCAAACAAAACCTTAATCATACGAAGAATAAGTAAAATAACAAAGCATCTAAATAAAATAGCATTGCCCCACACTGTCCTACCCATGCTTTTCAAGCTTCACTTCAAAAACAAATCTTCCGTAGCTCACTTTGATCTGCAGGTTGAGAACTCTAGCTACCAAATAAAATGTCTTGGATTCGAGTCTTGCGTATGTGATATGTCTGTGAATTTGACTTAATTGACCTAAATGTCTCAAAAAAAAAAAAAATCACCTAGAAAAGAAAAAGAGTTTCATTTGTTTAGATAGCACAATCAAATATTTCTCAAGTACAAGTTTATTACACATTCTCAATTTGTATTGGACCACCTATACAAAGAGAATTCCAATTTAATTTTTGTATTTACTTTAAACTAATTGATATATATCATACATGCAGCTTTCCATTATTATCACTTATAAGGCTTCTACTAAGGTTTGCTAATGGTGTATAAATAATATTTATAAGATCTTGGCCTCTATCTCCTCTAGCGTAAGCCCCTTGGTTTCTGGTACAAGTAAGAAAATAAAGACTAACGATAGAAGAGCAATCACTCCAAAAGCAGCAAAGAGAATACCAGCTCCCACAAGGTCCTGCAATCAAATAAATGAAAGTCACCTCCTGAGATCTTAGATGCAGAAGCATGCATTCATGGAAGAGAACATATTGTATTAAAATATAACAAAATTTATCACATGTACATTTTAGCTAATGTTTCATCTTCTATTTGGGTTTATGGTTTAGATTTGCGCCTAAGTCATAAATGATCTAACATGAATATAATCAAGTCGAATTCAACGCAAATTGACAAGAAAAATATTTCTATTGTGAAGCATTAAAGTCATATCAATCTGAAATTAACACTAACTTGATTTGGACAAGAAAACTAAGAAATTTTTTTTTTTAAAAAAAAATCATTAAAAAAAAAGATAACTAAATAGGTAAGTCAATATATTTGGGTTGACTCGAATCTAACCCAAATTTCTTTTGATTATTATGTGAATTCAACCTGAATATTATATGGTTTAACCCAAAATGATTTTTTCATGTCGGGTCCAATATTGACACTCTTAGGTCACACATTTAGTTTATGTAAATGAGTAAAACTCTCGACCAATCAACCGAAACCGCCTAACTAAAAAATGTGATATAGTGTACAAGGTTGATCATTATAGACAGTAGAATTTACTAGCCATCGATCAAATGTACTCCTTATGTTTGGGCTCCATTAACTAAGTGTTATAATGTGCAGTATTCTACTAAGGTTGAAGTAATTATTGTAGATAATATTTTGATAAAGAATCAATCGATGTTATTGGATAAAATAATGAGAAAGCTCCATATGTTTGGTAAAAACTGCTAACAATGTACAATTACAAATGGATCAAAATTTGTTTCTACTAAACGCTCAACACTTACTGCCTATCTAGCAACCAGCCTTAATCAAAAGTTATCTCCTATCATAGGGAGTGATAATTAACCATCAAGGTATGCACCCATAAAAAATAAGAAATTGGATCATAAAATCCTCATAAAATGAGGATGAAATTTTTGAGTAGTGACTTCTGAAATATAATCTCCCTTCTAAATGTTAAACCTGAAAAACACCCACAATTTTTGCAATAGAGTTGGGGCCCAAATTCTCGTAAAAATGTGGTGCAAACAAAATGAAAGAGCATCTTTTTGAGTCTCATAAAAATGTTGCACCATATGATGAACTTGCTTTGAATTGTTAAAATCTAACTTTGATATTTTACTTTGATGTTAGTATGACACTTTTTACTTCATACTAATGTTGGGATGTTAATATGACACTTTTTCCTTCATGCTTTGATGTTAGTATGGTACTTAATGCAATTTATTGATTCTAAGGCTTATGCATCAAGCCTTACGCCTCACCTCACGAACAAAGATTGCATCAATACCCACTTGAGCAATTTCAAACGTTGGTCATCGATCAACAGGAGAATAGATAAGAGGAGAAATCTTCCCATGCTTGTCAACCCTACAAGGAGTTGGTAGAGTAGGCATCCTTGATGCCTAAAGAGGTCTCGGAGGCCTTGTTGTGTCCTCGGATTAGGCACTCTAAATGCCACCAACATGAATCATGAGCTACAAGCCTACAACCCATTCAATTGAGAATATTGTTTGAGCTAACGAAAAGGATGATTTAAGTTGATTGTTTTATCTCCTTAGCATTGATGTATTCGCTAGTCTTGGACAGCAAGTCCTCTATCATCTTTAGCAAATTCATAGGAATAAGAAAGTTGAATTTTCAAATCTCGAACAAAGTTATCTTAGAGATTGAAGGGTTTGGGCAGTGGTTCTTCAACATCTCTTAGGTGATCCTCATTATATCAATGGTTCATTATCCTTGTGCTTGACATTGAGGAGGTTTAGACAATTACTTTCCTTCTGGGAGCTCAAAAAACATGGCGACAAGCTCCCACTTTAATTTGGAAAAAGATGGATTGCTTTGCTCAGCTGAGAGTTTCAAGAGCCATCATAATGTTGTAAGGATAAGTAACAAGCAAAACCTGATGGCATCGGATGCTTGTATGAAGAGCCATCAAGGAAAATCTAGCGTGGTGCTTTTCTCGGTCAGTTATTCCACAATTGGAATCCAGCTGAAAAACCTTTGATTCAGTAGGGAGAGCTCCCTACATTTCCTTTGTCATAAATACAGGAGGACACCACAACCCCTAATAGCTTTGCTCATGCCAACGCTCCTTCAAGGTGTCGAAATGAACTCTTCTATATCATCTATCCACCCGGATCTTTGGGGCAATATACTCCGCATCATCTCCCACAACAACAATTTGCTGCTTAGAATAATGGTTTCTCTTCAATGTTCCCCTTTGAGAGCAAGTGTAAGCTCAGTAACCATAGACGCTAACAAAAATTGAGTTAGATTAGCAATGTCTTCTTCTATCACAACCAACTTTGATTGGGTGATGAAAGTCACCTTTCCTCAAGTTCATGATTGGGAGATGTCACGAAGGCTTCATTTAGATATCCTCCCACTATTCCTTACATCCATCTCATCAAAAACACAAAAATGTTGATGTCAAAATTTAATACCTAGAAAATACTTATGAAGAACTTTATTGTGGATATCTTGGAGTGGGAGAGGTGGCAACAAAATGAGAGAGTGAGAAAAGAGAGGGAAAGAAAGAAGGGTACAGAGAAGCATAGAGTGGGTAGAGAAGATTATGCTTCTCCTTTTTATTTTACTTGGGAAAACATGACACGATTATCCCTGGCACGCTTAGCTTCATTGATGTAGGTAAGCCGTTCCCCTATGCTATTGTCTGTTCCCCTCCCTTTGCATGGTTTTCCCTGCTGTGTGTTGCTTTGGTTTTCCCCTATCCTGCTGTCTATTCCCCTCCCTTTTCACGGTTTGGCGGCTGTTGGTTTTCTGTTGGTTTCCTAGGCAGATTTTGGTTCTCTGATTACTTTTTTGGCGGCTTGGTTCCCCATGTTGTTCGTTCCCCTTCCTTTGCTATTTCCTATGATATGTTGGCTCTTATTGGATGCTTGGGGGCAGCACATTTAAGAGGATGTTGGGTTTTTTATTTTCCTATATATGGGGGTTGTTTTCTGCATTTAATTGTAAGGCGAGATTATGGATGATTTTTGGAGAGCGAAACCTGCGGATTTGTGATAGCTTGCGAGCTATTGTCTTCTACCTCTCTTTCTCCTTCTAATTCATCTCAGTCTTCTATCTCTTTATTATCCGTGGTTTCCATTCCATTTGTATCCTTCTTCTCTAAGCTTTATTAATAATAAGTTGGTTGAGTTGTTTACAAGTTGAAAGTACTGTTATGTTTCTGTATTTGAAGTTGTCTTTTTATTTGAAGTTGTTGTTAAAGCTTTAGTGAAATGAAATCTTAGTAGTCTGCAATATTTATTTTTTGGTTGCATCATTCATGCTCATTGCTCTCTTGATGGTGGCTAGGGCTTTTAAACGGAAAGAAGTCATACCAATGTTGCATGGAATATTCAATACTCGAGATTGTTGAGTCATAAAGGCTTTGAATGTTTCTCCCTATGACAGCTTAGATTACAGCATCTCTTACTGGTAACAAATTAACGAGTCATAAAGGCTTTGAATGTTCCTCCCTATGACAGCTTAGATTACTGCACCTCTCTACTGGCAACAAAAAACCAAGAGATGCATCTTTCCATTATCCATTGTGAAGGCATTAGACAACAGTGATCATACGACGCTAGCTAATTGACTAGCAGATTTGTTGTCCATTGACTTCTAGTATGGTGGGAAAATGAGGATTGATTACTATCGCTTCTTATTTGACATGGCCACTTGTCAACTATTGTATTGCTGAAAAGCATTTCCCACACCGTAGTCTGCAAAAATCTTGGTGAGCTGCCATCAAAATGATTGCCAAGCACTAGAAAGGTTGTCAAAAGGTACCCAGACACTATATTTTAAGACGGTTGGCTTCTGTGAGAGATTTCAAATGTACCTGATGAGAACATCAATAGACGTTATCGACAGGTTTCTCGGTGTCGGAATCGTAAATCGACAACTACGATTCACAGTCTTTATTTTTTATGCATCTATGTATTATGTTATATTTCTGTGCTAGTTCCGATTGTACCATTTCACTTGAGTTTATTTGAGTTGTAGCCCAAGGGGCATTTGAGTCTTTTCTTTATTTTTATTTTAGGCCTATATATTGAGGTCTCATCTATTATAAAAGGATTATGAATGATTAAATGAAATATTATTTTGCCTTCTTCTTCTTGTGAGTGCACTAGAGGGAAGAGAGAGCCCAACGTATAGGCAAGCGCAATACCCACCAGTCACCGGAAGAGTTCATGGCTCGTGGACTTCTTCTACATTCTATATTCTATCTTTGTTATCACCCATTGGCTTCTTTTTCATTCTTCCACCATCATCCTGCAACCAACATACCTCTCTTAGATCCAATCCAATTCCCCTCCCAAAACCCCCATCCGCCGGCCTAGCCTTTGGCCATCCAACTTGACGCCAACCCCACCCTCTCCCTCCTTGACTGTCGGTCCATCATTGTCCCAAGTCATTATGGTGATTCCAATCATTATAATGACTCCCTAAATTGGCTTGAGCAATAAAGGAAGGAGTTAGAATATTTTGAAATTCAAGTTTGAATTTCAAAAACTTTCCATATTTACAAATTCTAAATAAGGAAACTTTTCAAATTTGAATCTAATCTAAATTTAATTTAGAGAGGATTTAATTATTCTCCCTCCTAATTTGTCATAGCTTCTTTGGAAAGTATTCAACTCCTCCCCAATCCCTCCCTCCTCTCTCTTGATGACGTTGCCCCCCCCCCCCCCCCCCCCCCCCCCCACATTTAATGGGCTTTTAAATTATTTTCCTATTCAAGCCCTAACCCTACTTGAATTTGAATTTAATTTCAAATCCAATTTCCCTCCAATTCCACTTAAACCTGAAATTAATTTTCACTTAAACAAAATTCCCTAAACCCTCATCCTAATCCCTCCCTTTCTCCCACAAGCCGCCGGCCTCCCTATCACCCAAACTGTCGGCCCTCCTCCCCTCAAACCCTACCTTCTCCTCCCTTCTTCCCTACTTGTCTACTCTCACCATTCAAGACAAACATGTATGACCGATCCTGAGGTCAACCACGATTTTGCCTACAACGCCCAAGGAGAAATCAACATTCTCTGTTCTCCTTTCTAAGAGCCGGATCGGAAGTACGACGACTCGGTGGAAAGCTACGTCAACCGCATCATTTGCTGCCTCGTCGAGACGATCGAGATTCAACAACCCAGAGTGCCTTGGCTTCTCATCGGACGAGCCACGCTTCCTCCACCGCCGGTTACCTCTCCATCAACGAAGGTCTTCGGCGTCATCTTCCTAGTGGTAATCTCCTTCCTCATGTGATTCATCTTTCTCCGCTAAAGCCTAAGAGTGATTGAGTGAGAAGGTACTCAAGGTGAACCTCTCGTTATTAAGTGGTGGATTTTGTTATGTGTATGAGCGGTTACTTTCATCTTTGGATTTTGATTGAATTGTCTAGTTAATCTCAAGAGCGCTTCTTTGTCTAAGCAAGTTGAATATTTTGAATTCTGCAATCTTCCTTTATTGCAATTAATAATTTTATAATAGCAAGTTTTGATCAATTATTCATTTAATTTCTCAAGTAACTCCTAATAGTTTCACATCAGTACCCTTCTGTCACTTCTTGCATCAAATTCGATTGCTCATCTTAATATTGGTTCTAGGTCTTCCTATGTCCTGATTTCTGGGAGGCTATACCAACAAATTCATGAATTGATCTCATCGTGCGGTCCTCGGGTTTTACGATTCAAAGGGTGTCAAGCTCTAAACTCACAGACCTGACTGGTGGGCCCGAGGTCACCAGCAGCTTGTCTGATTGACATGCCGAGTGATCGATGTGTGGGCCCATTTAGACATTGCTTAATGCATCTTGAAAACTACGATCCATAGATTGGTTCCAAGCAAAGATTGACATTGTCCTACTTATTTCAATCACCTCTCAATATATAACTCAACCATCTTGATAGTTTGTATTTTGAAAAAGGTGTTATATAGGATAGTGCCAACCCAATGAAAAAAGGTAAATATAATGCATTCACTTTAGAAGTTAAATAAACTTATGATTCCAAATCCCTAATCTCTTGCAAAAAGTACGTGAAGCAAACTATTTAGATCCTTGAGCAGCTGAGATAAATGAGAGATACTTCTTAATTATCATTACTACAACACATATTGTGGCAACTTAGCAATTCCAACCAAAGGCATTGCTCAAATGTGCATGGATGCATGTAATGCAATAACTAATGATGGAAGGAAAATGTGAAAGCACAGCAAGATATCCTTCGATATAGCATACATGCCAATCATTTATTTAAACTGATCCTGCTTGTATAAAATGGGTATTTAGGGAAAAAAATTAATGAACATACCTGCAGAGGAGAGAAAGCAAAAGTAACCAAAGCATTTGTGGCAAAGTTTGCAAGGACCGCAATACTCAACCCTCGCCCTCTTATCCGTAAAGGAAAAATCTCTGAGATCATTAGCCAACCAATGGGACCAAAAGACAACTGCAACAGAAGGTCATATAAGAAACATAACTTGTTTGCCGTTATTGATAGCAACAATGAGTTTCTCAACCCCTTAGACATTAGAGTTGTCTTTGTATAAAATTGCAATATCAGGTAAAACTAACATTTTGTATGAGAATTGAAAAGCTGAACAGTTTTCTCCATCAATGTTGATGATTAATTCGCTCAACAGAAGATGCATTTCCTTTACAGAAAGTGTCCATATGGTATAAAAGTCAAATTTATTTAGCTTTCTCATGTAAATTCCCACTCTCATTGTTCATTTATATTCATGTTTATAAAGTTGTATCAAAGCTTTCTTCTGTGTTTTACTATATGACATCAGGTGTAAGAGGTCAATAAAAAAAAAAAGGGAAGCATCAAGTAAACATCAAGCAAGCATTACCTAAACCAAGAAAAACGAACTAAATAAGGTGCTTTTGCAAAAGTTTTTGCAGACACGGAACCCTCAAGATTGAAACGAGGGAGAGAACATAGGAAGTTAATAATATAAGTCGGGTGCTAACAGCCGATAAATGCCTGACATTGCTTAGAGGATGACACGGTGGCACATTGATGGAGAAGAAAAGAGACCGTACAAAGCAATAAGGAACAGATGCTTGCCATACGAGAACCATGAAACAATGCAATCTATATTATGGAAATCAGAATGTCAACTATGACCGTAGAGGGTGTATGAAGTTCTATTACATAAAAACCAAGCAAAACAAATGTATATTGTGAGCTCCAAAAGTTGATGCTTGGCTCTACTACGAGAGTTTATAAATTCATATACAATTTTCATAAAGTACATTAGAATGCAGATAAAATACTACTAAAATATTTTCTCATTTTGCAAAGACTTTAAGATTTGATTTTAAATTTCTCATAAGTGCAAGCTCCTATAGTTAATTAACCCTTTTGATGATGATTGAAACACTCAATTAAGGCTAATCATTACATCCTAAATGCTTAGCATATAGTAACTATAAATTTGACTTAAAATTGAGAAATTTACTACCATAAACTTGAGGTCTTTGAAAATTTTGGCTTTTAAGTGCTTCTATCACTCCACATATGTTCCGGGAGAGTTTTAACAGATCATATTCGAAAGGAAAACTTTTGAAGCCAAATCATTAGACAAGATACAACCCACAGATTTCACCCTCGTTGGCGAGGGATTTAAGTTCTGAGAACTAATTTCCCATAAGTGCAAGCCCCTATGGTTCATTACCATTCTTGATAACTTGAGAGAACTTTCGATTAAAAACAATCGTTAGATAGGTACTTAGTACCCAATGTATAGTAGCATCAGTTTTAATGGTTTTAAATAAAAAATTTACCACCTTGCACTTAAAGTGCATGGTAGGGGGAATGATGCCAAACCTAATCAAGATCCCATGATTCAATTGTCTCGAGTTGTCATGGTTCATCATCTACATAAAGGTGGCAATTGACCCAAACTGATCGAAGCATCCTTATAAGTAGCAATGAGTTGTTTCATACAAGGATTCATGTCTACCCTATAATTCCTTATTCAAGTGTATTAGCCATTGGGGACCATCAATTAGAGAATCCCGTCAAAATCGTTTATCTCATGGAGTTGTTCGGCCAAACCACAAGTTAGATGATATATGTCACATACTTACTAGCAAGATATTATTTGAGAATGTTTCTGATAGGAAATAAGTGCAGGAATTGAGAAAACCTTGGCTGAAATTTATAATTTAAGCAACAAGCAGATTTTGAGATAAATCCCTTGGCAAACCACTAGGGAAACTTGATAATAGCTGAAAAGTAGAAGAGAACAAGCAAGACATAATGGATCTTCAATTTGAGAGGGAGATCAGACTCTCGCAATCTCTAGTCGGCAACTAGAGCCCAAAACACGTAAGAGAACTCAAAAACAACAAAACATCACATAACACTAACCCTTACCCTCTTATTTAAAGAATATAAATAAAAGCATATATATATAAGCATAATAACTAAACAGCCCTTCCCAGGCTAACTTCCCTCATAAACCACCCCCTTTAATTTGAAATAGGCATCAAGGCTGTGCCCCACAAGGGGGCCAGTGACTCCTGTAGTACGCCTAGAATGAACTAGAAACCAGCCTAGGTTTTGGGCCGGCTATACTGGTCCATCTTGGACCGGTCTGTCAATATCCTCGTTCCAAAGTAACACCTTATCCTCAAGGTGGAAGGATGAAAATTGATATTTCATCCGCTCATACGGCTCCCAGGTAGCCCGTATTCAGGTAAGTTTTTCCACTTAATCAGCACTTCCTTACTTCCTCCCTCCCCCTTTCGTACTCCTACCAACTCCAGGGGTTCCAACACCACCTCAAAGTCCTCTGTCAGCATCACTAGTAACTCTGCAACGGCGGTTTGATCCCCTATAGCTATCCTCAGCTGTGACACGTGGAATACCGGATGTATGGCCATGTGCGGAGGTAACTTCAATCAATATGCCACTGCTTTGATCCTCTCCACTATCTCAAAAGGGCCAAAAGTCCTGTGGAGCCAACTTCTCATTCATCCTACTCACCACTGTCCGCTGCCTGTAAGGATGAAGCTTCAAATACACCCTATTCCCTATCTCAAACTACATATACTTCCTATGCCCATCAGCCTGCATTTCCATAATATGCTGGGCTCTCAAAAGATGTTTTTTCAATTCCTCTAGTATCATGTCCCTCTCTTCCAAGTACTGCTCCACTAAAAAGGCTGATGTGCTACTCTGCCCAAAGTGCATCAAGTGAGGCGGATCCCTGCCATACAACACTTCGAAAGGAGTCATTCGGGCCGCTAAATGGTATGAAGTGTTGTACCAGTATTCTGCCCACACCAGTCACTTAGCCCACAATCGAGGTGTCTCTGAAGCGAAGCACCGCATATATGCCTCCAAGCTCTTGTTGACCATCTCTGTCTGCCCATCAGTTTGAGGGTGGTAAGCAATGCTCCTTTTTAGCACGATGCCCTGCAACCTGAACAATTCTCTCCAAAAGTAACTGAGGAACACCTTGTCTCGATCGGACATTATAAACGCTGGTATCCCGTGTAATCTGATCATCTATCTAATGAAAGCTGATGCCACTATTATTGCCGTTAGCAGATGTCGTAGAGGAATGAAATGAGCATATTTGCTTAGTTTGTCCATCACCACCATAATAACTATAAGCTCCTCTGATCGGGATAGTCCGTCTATGAAATCCATAAACACCTCTTCTCACACTCTACCTAGAAGTGTCAAATGTTGTACAACCACCCCCCATCCCCCACAAGCCATAGCAATATACTAGTTCATCTGGCAAACATCAAATCTGGCCATTATTTACTCTACATCCTTATGCATTCCCTTCTAATATAATTCAACAGCCAGTCTCCTTTATGTCTTTTATACACTAGAGTGGCCCAACAACGCTCACGTGGAATTCCTGTAGCAAGTGTGAAATATGAATTAAGATTTGTGGTAGCACAAACCTCCCCGCATAGAAGTCTCCCCATCTACTGAATAGCCAGGATGGTTACTCTCATCTCCCAACAAATTTTCTATAATCTTTCTCAACTTCTTATTTTGCGCACTTTTTTCCTTAATAACCCCCTAATCCAACATCAGCGGTATCTAAATAGCTATCTCCTGGAGCTCCCCCACAAATCTCGACAAGGAATCAACTGTTATTTTTGAGTCCTAACCTACATTGGATCTCAAAATCATTGCCGACAAATTTAACAGTCATCTCTGATGCTCCTTGGTCACCATCCTTTGCTATAGTAAAAACTTTAAGCTCCGTTGGTCAGTCCTAACGATGAAACGTCAACCCAGCAAGTACGACCGCCACTTCTGAATTGTATAATGGCTATTAATTCCCCATAGACTGACTTCAGCCTAGCTCTGGCTGTCAACACTTGGCTGAAGTAGGCTATGGGTCTATGATTTCTCATGAGCACTACCCCCAACCCAAATCCTAAGGCATCAGTCTCCACCACGTACATCCAGCTGAAATCAGGTAGTGCTAGGACCAGAACCGTGGTCATGACGGTCTTCAATCTATCAAAGGCCTGAGTAGCTACCTCTCCCCACAAGAAGCTGTCCTTCTTCAGCTGCTCTATCAGAGGCCAAGCAATGGTGTTGCATCCCCTCACAAACCTCCTGCGTATCCCGTCAATCCTAGGAAACCCCTTAGCTTTGTCAGGTTCTTAGGCAGAGGCCATTTTAGCATTATCTCGATTTTGGCCTAATTAGCGGCCATGCATCCCTTCCTGGGATACCAAGTGCCCCAAAGACTCCACACTTGCCTGGGCAAAACAACACTTCTTCAGATTTGCCCTCAAATGGTACTTTCGCAACACCTCCAAGACTACCCTTAGATGCTCCAAATGCTCCTCACTAAACTTGTCAGACACCAAGATGTCATCAAAGAAAAACAAAACAAACTTCCTGAGGTAAGGTCGAAACACCTTGTTCATGATGGACTAAAAAATAGCAGGGTCATTGATGAGACCAAGCGACATC
This sequence comes from Dendrobium huoshanense, assembly GCA_016618105.1. Classification (NCBI taxonomy): domain Eukaryota; kingdom Viridiplantae; phylum Streptophyta; class Magnoliopsida; order Asparagales; family Orchidaceae; genus Dendrobium; species Dendrobium huoshanense. The sequence continues at coordinate 53,216,433 of CM028345.1, read as the reverse complement.
ACCAAAAATTCATAGTGTCCCTTATGTATCCTCAAAGCTGTCTTCGGAACATCCTCTTTTCTCATCCGGATCTGATGGTATCCGAACTTCAGGCCTACCTTAGTAAATACCACTGCTCGACAAAGCTCATTTAGTAACCAATCTATCACTAGAATATGAAACTTATCTAGCACAATATCCTTATTCATGGCTTGGTAGTCCATACAAAATCTTCAACTTTCATCCTTCTTGATCAGTATAACTGGGCTAAAGAAAGGGCTCGTGCTCGGCCTGGTGATGCCTACATCCAACACCTCTCGGATCAACTTCTTAATTCATCCTACTAGATATGAGGGTAGCGGTAAGGTCTGATATTGATCGGTGATACCCCCTCCCTCAGTGTGATGGCATGCTCTTGTCCCCTCTGTAGTGGCAATCTTTGAGGTGGCTGAAAAATCTCCTAGAATTATTGTAGAATTGGTTGTACGGAAAGACGAATGTCCACTCCTTCCTCCCCTATGATCCCCTCCAAACACTGAGATCCACAAGAAATCCTCCTCCCACCTCATGTATGGTCCTTACCATGATTTTTAGCGATACCATGGATTTGGAGAGTCCTGCATCTCGTTTAATCAACATCCCAGCACCCCCCAATTCACATTGGTATCCCCCAATGTCTACAGCCATGTCATTAGGATGACATCAATGCTACCCAACTCCAATGGGAGAAAATCCTCCCTCACCTGGATCCCCTGTATGGTCAAAACTGCTCCCATATACAACCCTCTACCTGTGTCCATCTTTCCCATCCCCATTATAATCCCATATCATCCTGTGTCTACTAATTTCAGCCCCATTTGGTCTATGACCTTGTTGAAAATAAAATTGTGGGTGGCCCCACTGTCTATCAGCACCACTACTTCCTTGTCAGCTATTTGTCCTTTCACCTTCATAGTGTGATTCAAGATGAATCACACCACTGAGTTCAATGAGACCTCAACCATGTCTAAATGCAGCTTGTCCTCCTCTGTTAATAGCTCATTCTCACCTCCCTCCTCAGCTTCCTCGTTATCACAAACGGTGAGAACTTGAACAGTTCAGTCTTACACCTTTGCTCCAGTGTGTTGTTGACCTCGTTTTTCGCTCGAGCACATTTGATCGACGCGATTGTTCCTCGTCGAGCTTAATTCGACCCAAATCGTCTTTGATTTGATTCGATTAAATCAATTGAGCCTAGTCCACTTTTTCCCTAAATTTTGAATTCTGTCGCGGCTGCAGGCTTCAGTCGCGTGATCACCTATTTGGTGTTTTTGTCGGAGTCTCGGATGCAGGTCTGGGCGGCATAGTGCCGTTTTGAGCTTCCGGAGCAGAGAAAAGCTGGGAGAGACGTTAGAAAGTGGGAAGAGAAGCCTGGGGTTGAGGGATTTTTTTCTCACGGACGCTCTCACTCTCTCCCGCTCGAGCTCTCGGTTTCGCCCTATGGTACCGTTCCGAAGCTCCCTTCCCTACTCTTGATCTCTCTTGATCATAACCAGAGAAGGCCGAACCCTTCTCTCGATCCCCCTCTTTCTCACTCTCGTTCGGAAGCAACCCAAGGAAATCCCGATCTCCCCTCTCCCGCTCTCTCTCTCACACCGGATTCGCTCAGCCCTCTCTCCCTCTCTCGGCGTTCTCCGTCCACAGACGAGCCGCGCCTCCATCATGCTCTCTCCCTTGGCTTCGCACGGCCCAAGACCGGACTCGACAAACTCCCGATGCTTGGACTGAGCCCGACAGCCCCTCTACGGAACCCGACGGCAGCCACCCGAGACCCCCTATTCGGATCGATCCCAACGGCTGGACTGGCCGAACTCCTCTTTGTGAGTATCCTTCTTCTCCTTCTTCTCCTTTTTCTTCTTCTTCTTCCTCCTTAGTCTTCTTCTCCTTCTTCTTTCCTCAACCTCTACTCCTTTAAAAAAAAAATCTGAGAATCGTTTTGCTACTTGAATTTTATTTCTTTTGTTTCATTCATTTTTGTTTTTTGTGAGATGATTATTGCATAAATTTTAAGTCGTTTTGTGGGGTTTATGGTGTATATGTCATTACACCCTTTTGCTTTGTGGATTTCTAAGCAAATACATTTACTTTCCATAGTAAACTCCATGATAGCATTGAAATCCCTTACAAAATCTGAGAATGAAACCTCTTTAGGTTATTCTTTTGTTCTGATATCTATATCTCCTTGATGAAATAATTATCATGTTGAGCTTGAGCATATTTTGGTGAGTTGTTTAGAGTAGTTTAGTTGAGATTTAGGTGTGAACCCTTGTTCTTATGTTGACTTGTTTTATATGACTTTGCAAGCATTGCACATCAAGTGTTTGTTAGAATGTCTTCAAGGAAAAATTATGATATTGGGTTGGCAATTCGTGAAGCTTGGGTTTGCATATAGATCCACTTAACCGAACGTTGATTAACCATACTTGGTTATAAAGGTCCTACATATTTTCACTCATGAGTATGAGTATATTTATGTTTGCAAGTTTCTTCCAAGTCTCTTTATGGAAGTGCCTAGTGCTCTTTTGATTATAGATGTTTATGATGAGTTTTTGATGAATTTTAAATAACCCTTCTCAAGTTTAAGGTTTCATGAGGCTTTTATGAAACACTTTATAGTGTGGTTGGAGAGTGAATTCATGTATATTTGAATGTTGATATTATTGTATTCAATGCAAATGTGTACAAGAGCATTGATATATATTTCATGGTAAAGTCGTTACACTTGCTCACACTTATATCAAGTCTACATCGTGTTTAGCATTATTTGATGGATTGTTTCCTTTATGAGTTTGTTAATGCAAGCATGTCTAGTAGAGTTCGATTAGAATTTCACTAGTGTGAATTATAGGAAGTTGTTTTGCCTTCTATCAAAGCATGCATGTTAGGTGTTTGTGATAATGCCTATTAAGAATTGATAGAATTTTTCTTTGATAAAAGTGGGAGTTCCATGAGTTTCTTTGGAAAGTTCGCATTGTTTTGCCACGCCTTCTTCAATACATACATATAAGCATATATAAAAGAGGGATTTGGATGGTGGTTATAGTGGATTGAGCAATGTGTTTCTTACCATTGCTTTTGCTTAATTTTATTATCTCTACTTGTTTATTGAATGGTGTTCAAATTCCCTTGAGTGGTGGTCATGATTATTGCTAACCATGAGAGATTTTGTAAGGCATGAACAAAAGGTGGGTTAATTTGTGTTATTTTTATATTAAATAAGTAGTGTAAATCATATAATATGGCTTAAAGCTCTATGTGTGAATGTTGGAAAATCTTGAGAAGCCATGTTAGTTCCTTGCCAAAATACACATGAAATGTTTGTGATAATACCCAAAAGAGAAGTCATGGTTGTTTGGCTTATATTAAAGCTCTATGCAATGATCTCCTTCATGATAAGGTTTCCTCAATGCGTTGTCTAGAAATTTATTAACCAAAATCTGAGAATAAATGTGGTTATTAAATGAAATGTGTGTGGTGTTAAGGTCATTCTTTCATGAACTATGCTCATTTTATTCAATGCTTATGGATGAATATCATGCACTTTAAAGTATGATGGTTGTCATAGTTTATCATTCTAATAGAAGTTGGCCTTGATGTGTACACGTTTCTTTTAAAATGTCGAGATTTATGGCTCCATGGCTTTAAGAATCTTATTAGTGGTATGTATACCTTTGTGATCCGCAATTAGTTGGAGATATGCTTAGTAAAAACAAAAAGGACTTTTACCATAAGTATTGAAGGCAAAGTTTAGCAAATCATGTTAGATCACTTGAGGTATCTCATGTTTTATTGGAAACTTCAAGTTTTATCGAAAATACAAATCATGTTGGCGGGTCATACAAATATCTAGTCATCAACATCATGACTACATCCGATGAAGGAGTTTTGTGTATTCGTTATGAAAATTTATATGCATGCTTATATCATAGAATCACATATATGAATTGTCATGGATTTACCTCATTCTCCTGGTTGCATGCCCAATTTTCTTTTCTACAACATTTGATAGCACATGACTTGAAGATTGAACTGCTTGGGAAGGCTCCATGTTTTGTTGTTAATGGTTGCAAATAAGAGGCAATGTGTTAATAATCCCTTCTCAAATATATGCATATCTCTATACTTTGCAAAAGTTTAAATGAAGTTTTGAGGGATTTTTCTCACTGTTTTCTTACAAAAATACTTAGGGCGTTTGAGTAGATATTTCGTTGCTTCTTTATAGAAATTCCTACTGTTTTTGTGAAGCTTTTGCCACTGTTTTGTAAGCGATCAAATGCAGTTTTTACTGTTTTGGAGCTCCTAATTTGTGTTGGGAGCATAGTATGTGCAGAATTTCACTGTTTTGGTTTCTAAGTTGATATTGGGAGTGAGCTATGTGCAGATTTTCATGGGTTTGAACTTCCAGATGGTTGTAGGAAGTAAATACATGCTGATTTTTAATATTTTTGGCTTCCGAATTGCCGTAGAAATGTTACAAGTGCAGATTTTAGCTGTTTTGAGCTTCCGGATTGTCGTAGGAAACATATAAATGCAGATTTTCGTTGTTTTGAGCTTCCGGATTGTCGTAGGAAACATATAAGTGCAGATTTTTGACCATTTTGAGCTTCCACATTGTTGTAGAAATGGGATATGTGCAGTCTCTTCACTGTTTTGACTTCTAGATTGCTTTAGAAACGAAATGAGTGCAGAATTTTCATGGTTTTAGCCTCTAAATTATTTTGGGAACGACCCGAATGCAAGCTTTCACTTGTTTATGCTCTAAAATAGTTTTTGGGAATAGATTAGAGACTTTTTTTTTATATACTCATCAGTTAAGAGGCTTGCAATATCACATGCTTAAAAAGAGAGATGTTTATGAGCTTGGTTTGAAACTTTTATTAAGCTTTTGTTGGCATCCAAAGTAATTCGTACGATTAGAAGCATGTTCAGGTTTAAAGTTCGTAACATGGTTTGATAGCTTAGTGAGAATATATGACTTTGGAAGCAATGACCCTTATGATAGCTTGCTTATAAATCATCATGTGAGCATTGCATATTACCCCTTTGATGAATTACCATTAAAAGAAGTGGTAACTTACTTGATTTATAGGCTTTGAGTTTCCAACAGGTTGTATATCACATTTTAAATATTGAGTGAATATTTCTTAACAAAAAAAGACATGCCAATACTTTCCTTTTGAAATGACATTCATCAATATATATATAGAAAAATATTCTGTTAATACAAATGCTTATGACACAGCTTAGACCTCATTTACAACTTGTATCCGGCTAGATGTAATGATGCTAAACTTTTCCTACGGTTTACAAAATAGAAAGTTTATTTTTAATGTTATAAGTACAACATGGAGTCATGAGTAGTTATGCTTTGTGAGGATTGTTTAAGACACCTTGACTACACTTTGGCAAGTTTGTTTAAAATGCAATAGTCTAATATCTTACATTTTCTCCTATGTTAGAGTCTTTAATGAATTTCATTTAGATTTGTGTTTAATGTGTAAATAGATTACTTCTCTTTTAAAACACATGGCACAACTTTCACATTAACTTGCCGGCTTACCTTTACATTGTTGAATATCATATATCTATGGAAATGTGCTTCAAAAAAAAAAAAAAATATTGTGATGAATCCCTCTTCTTGATGTTCTTATAAAGGCCTTTGCATTAAAATTTCATAGATTTGGTCGCTAACGGAGTTTTTTTTTTTTAGAAGCCTTTTGGAGGTTTTATGAGTTTATTTTGTATTGAGAAGTTTTGTGAACTTGCTTTTTGTAGGAAAGGATTCTATTTTGCTTGTGTTGAGGTAGCTCAGCATTAGTTTTAGATCGATTTTGTTTTAAAAAGAAAAGTTTTATGCGACGAATTTTACGAAAGCTTTGTAATGAGGGGTTTTATAAAACTCCCTTGTTGTAAAGTTTTATGTTTTTCATACCCCACTCCAAATAAAACGGAGAGGCACTTGATTTGTGGGTAGTTGGGTAGAATTTTTGTGTCAAAAAGAGATTTTGGAAGAAGATTTTTGTAGGGTTTTGAGTCAAAACTAAAAGAAAGTTTTAGTAGATAGTTTGTGTAAAATTTGGTGTGGCATTCAATTTAGAGATTTTCCTAGAATCTTTTGAGACTTCTAGTTTGGGAATCCGCTTAGTGTAGTAAGATCCCTTAGTAGTTTTGGAGAATAAGGTAGTGTTTAGTATGCAAGTTGTCTTGTTGTTAATCCTTACTAATTTGTTAGAAGACAAGTGTTAAAAATAAAAGAAAAGATATTTTAGTAGATAACTTCTGGGGGGGGATTTAGTAGTAGTCCATTTGGAAGTTCTTGTAAGTCTTTTTGAGATCTATAGGATGAATTTTGGAGTTTGAAGTATTAGAGAGCTTTAGGTAGGAAGGTCTCTAGTGTCCTTTTGGGAAGAAAGATAGTTCTTAATTATTTGAATTAGATCCCTTTAGTGTGAGTTTCTAAAAGAAGAAACACATAATTATGAGAAAAAAAAAAATACAAAACAAAGAGACTCTTATTTTGGATTTAGAGTTGAGAATGCATATCCCCTTAGTTGATATAGGATTTGTTTAGAATGTGTCGGTTAGTAGAGTTGGATTCGTATCAAGTGCCTCATTTGGAGTGGGAACAACAAAGGGCATTGTTGATATAATAGGATGCACTTGACTTCTACGAAGTGTATCCAATAACAACAATGCCTACACCCCTTTTTGTATTCGATTTTTTGTTGTTTTCTCCGCCGTTTCTTTTATGTTGTTTTTGGTGCTACATGCTTGCAAAATAAGGAGAACCCAAAACACAAATGACTCAACAAATAACAAAAAGGTACGTTCTTCTTCTTTTCTTGCACTTCCATTCTTTCATTAACTGCTTATAGAACTGCTCTAATGCCTATTTTCTTTTATGTTGCGAGGTACCTTTTGGAAAGCAATGGACAAGGAGCACTTGGAGCTGGAGCTAGGACAATCGGATCCAAGCATCAGTCGTCCCTACCCATCTGGTAGGGGCGCTACGGGCGGAACCACCGGGTCGTAGCCCCCGGTGCTGTAAGCTTTCCAAAAACTTAGAAAACCTTTAGGGGCCTAGTTGATTGCACGCCTCCTTCCCTTAGGGCCTTAGAAACTTCAATTATATTTTAGGATTGCTTTTACTTTTTTTTAGATCCCTAAAACCTTGTGACATCCGTGTAGAAGTCTTAGGAATTAGAAGAAGAACAACACTTTTAGTCCTACGACACTAGTGACATCTAAGGACAAAAATTAAGGACCGAGTCTTAGAAAACATAGACTTAGGGTGCATGTTCCTTATAAGATAGAGACTTTGAAACAAAAACCTAGTGACACATTTTTCTAGATTTGGATTTTCTTGTCTTAATTCATTAATAATCAACTAATCAATCTTAACCTAATTCATAAAATATGTTAAAACACATAATCCTTAATTAAATTATTATTAATTTTTAATAATCATTAAACTTTAAGATCTAAAATGCAAACCTAAATCAATTTTAACTAATCTAATAATTAACTCCTAACCAACCTAAAATTTAAAAGAAGTAGATTTAATTAAGGGATCAAATCTAAATCTAAAACTTATTAGGGTAAAAGACTTCTAAAGATCAAACCCTAGATTAATCATATAAAATCAATAAACAAACCCCTTAATACATAACAATCACTCCAGAAGTGAAGTTTATTGGATGGACTACTCCGGGCTGCGGGGCTAAGTGTCCTAAGGAGGCCTGGTTCCTCGAGCCTGGTGGCACAACGCCACGAATGAATCTAATGGAGCGTCAAAATATAAAACTAATTTTTCTAATTGGCTTAATTCAAACCCTAATTGATAATAAATCATTTAATCTACATTTCTTTTCTAATTTATAATCAACTAATAATTGAACAAAATTGATTACCACTGGGTAACCCAGGCCTACGAGGCTATTAAGTTAGCCCCAAGGAGGGTGAAATAAACCTCACGGCCTCGGTGTGAAACAAAGGTGATAATCAATCAAATCCTAAAACAAAATCTCTAAAATTAATCCTAAACTACTAATATTTCAACTTAAATTAAAATTTCTCTTTCGGCCTTTTAACAAATCAAAATACAAACAATTCTAACTAAATCATTCTACATAAGACCTACCCAAAACTACACGGCCCACACACACGTTAGATTTGTTTGGGTTAGGACACGACTTCTAGCCCTAGGTTAGGCTGACATTTTCTTTTGCTGTTCAGTGTTTACTACATGCACATATTCTATAGATGCTTTCTTTATATATTTCCTGTCAGTTATATTATTTTATTTACATGCATTTCTTTTCTGAACGGCATCTACGCTCATTTGTATATTTCTCTCTTATCTTATATTGCGAGGTACATCGGAGCTTGATGATAGGGAATTAAACAGGAGCATTCGCTTCAGAACTTTTAAGTGGCCGCACCACAATCTGGACTTGCTTGCTTTTAGCTTTTAAGTGGCAGCGCCACAGTCAGGTATAACCTCTGCAACTTGTAAAGCAAATTTCTTATAATTATATATCGGAACTGCTACACTCCACACACAATTTGTTGATAGGTATTCTAGCATGTGTAGGTAGCCAGCCATAGGGTAGTTCACTGACGAAGCTTTGGCCCTATAGGTCAAAGCTTGCCCCCTTCTGTGAGCCCTAGAGACCATTAGGGTCATTTAGGCCTGTAGAGTAGGCCACCTATTATGCCGGTTGGCATCGTTGTTTTCCCACACGAAGTGGGCATCGTTGTTTTTCTGCTAGGACTCTGGCCTTTTCCGGTTTTGGGTACGATACCCCTCCCCCCTTTTTTTCTTTCTTTCTGTGAGCCTTAGAGACCATTAGGGTCATTTAGGCCTGTAGAGTAGGCCACCTACTCGTGCCATTGGGCACCGTTGTTTTCCCACACGAAGTGGGCATGACTCTGATGATTTTCTGTGCGGGTACCTTGCCTGGAGGGTACCCTTAGGGTGTGTTTATTTACTTTTTCTGTACTCTGGATGTCATGCATACGTTCTTACACACTTTTCTTCACAATACACTTACATACATGCATTGCATTAGTGGACCTAAGGACATTTCTTATTTATGCATCTTTTCATGCATCATTAACAACGCTAGATATGTTCATTTGCATATTGTAGAGTCTCTGATTTAACTCTTTTGAACTGTTAATCTTTGAATCTTTAGGATAGAGCCTCCCCATCTTGCATACATATAGGACGATTGGTTGTGCTTATGATTTTAGCTGGCTTCCTTTTTCAGGCAAGGAATAAGCCCAGATTGCATTAGCTAGGTCGTAGGTGTTAATATCGTATGTACGATATTACATCTTCTATAGATTTAGGGTCTAAAGGTGAGGGGTACGAGTATACCCCTACACACCTTATTGGCGGGTAAGTTCTCCATTCTTTCGGAGACTATAAATCCTACCCATCTGCGTCACACTGATGACGCCACTTCCCTCTTTCCTTCATGTATGTTTGAATGCTTGACTTCTTTCCTTTCTCCAGTTTCCACTTCTTCGAATCTACCGAATGATTGACTGAACCATGTGTGATTTGATTGAGCCAATTTGGGACATTCTCTTTGATTAGGAAAGCCTAGAATTTGCCCTTGCACTAAACCCATTTTGAGAAGATAATCTGACATCCTTAATCGAGAGTTTTCCTAAGTCAAGGCTTAGGATGTAATTAACTACGGGGGCTTGCGCCCGTAGGAAACCGATCCTGACAATCAAATAAACCCTATTCGATGCTGATGTATCGAATAGGGGAAATCTCGTGAACTTTTGGGTTATAGATATTATTATCCATCGAGGTTGGAAGGTGAAAACCCGCTATCCTCTATGGCTAATCGTATCTATAACTCCATCTGCTTTTCCATCGGCCTGCTTGTGCCGAGTGTAAAGGCCTACGACCATTTTGTCCTACGGGATAGTGTGATCGTACCCTTTGCATTCGAACCACACGAGCGGAATCCTTTCGGAGACCCACATGTGTATTTCTCATCACATCTAAAACATAACCCCTTTATCCACTTATCTTGCACCTCTGCCTCTGTAAGTCGCTTAAAGTCCCCCCTCCCCCTCAAGCGGGCGAACTCCATCACTCTTCTCCCTAAAAGTTCTCTAGAAGCATACAATCTGGGTTCTGGGTGCTAGAGTAGTAGAGGTACTTTGATAGGCACCTCCCATGATGTCTCTTATGCTTGCTTTTTCCCTCCTATATTTTTCCTCCACCCTCTGAGCAAGCTTCAATGTCTCCCTCATCCCCCTAAGCCTCAATACCCTAAGCTCTGCCCATATGTCCTCCCTAAGCCCCTTCATAAAATTGCACTCCAGTCCTTCCTCAGAGATTCCCCTCAATCTATCTAATAGCAGCTCAAACTTCTCCCGGTATCCATAATGATCCCCTCCTGAGTTAGGGCATAGAACTGCTTGTGGAGGTCACCTTCCTTGATCGTTCGGAAATGTTCCAACAAGCACTCCTTAAATTCTCCCCATGAGTACATCGGATACCTAGCATCCCTCCATTTTAAAAAAAAAAGGCTAGGGCTTTCCCTTCCAAACAAAGACTCGTCACCATGAGTTTTTTCCCCTTCCGTTAGCCCATGGATGGCAAAGTAACGTTCCACCCAATGCACACAACCTTGAGCATCCTCCCCTTCAAAGACTGGCATCTTTAGCTTCCTTGCCCTCGCATCCATACCCCATTGGTTTCTTCCCCAACCATACCCATCTCCATTCAATCTCTCCCCATGCCTGGATAATCTCCCAAAAGGGCTGGTTTCTTTCCTCCTTGTTGTCCTCTCATCGAAATAACCCGATCCGCCCACCATTGGAGCTCCATGTGACGGTCCTCAATGGAAAACACTTTCCAACTCATCGTTGTCCTCCTGGATCTCCTTTCCTCGTGGTTCCACCCTAGGAATCATCAGTGATTCTTTCGATTGCATCTCAAGCATTGTTTTCATCATCTCTTCAAACTTCTAGAAGCAGTTCTCGATTATCGAGAGTCTCCCCTCCACCCTGAAATATTTTCTCTCTACTCCGGCCTTGAGTTGTTCCATCTCGCCTTCCAACGCATTCATCTTCTTTGCTGTCATTAATTGGAAGTAGGTTCCAATTGCAAAAACAGCGATGAAAACTTGTTTTTCTGCCCAAGAAAGTACTCTGATACCAATTTGACGGGAAACAAGTGCAGGAATCGAGAAAACCATGGTTGAAATTTAGTATTTCAATAAGATTCAAGCAAATTTTGAGATAAATCCCATGGCAAAATGTGGGCTCCAAAAATTCGTGCCCCAGCCTCCCCTGCGTAGGAGAGTTTTAACGATGTTCCGGGTCAAATTTTCAGAAGGCAGATGAACTTTGGGATAAAGCACCACCCAGAGATTTCGCCCTCATTTTGTGAGGACTTTAAAATCTGGTTCTAGGTTTCCCATAGGCGCAAGCACCGATGGTTAATTACCCCTCTCGATCACAAGAGAGCACTTTCGATTAAGACTAGTCATGAAGTAGGTACAAAATACCTAGCATATAGTAGCAACATGTGAATTTTTTTGTAAATTTATAAATTTATTATTTTTATTCTTAAAGCGGATGGTGGGGGGAATGATGATGAGCCCAATCAAGATCCCATGGTTCCGTCGTCCCGGGCTATTATGGTCCCTAGTCTACTTAGTCAGAGGAGGTAGTCGACCCAACCTGACAGAAGGATCCTTGTCGGCAGCCATGGGTTGCTTCGTCCAAGGGTACCTTGTAGACTTGGGGTGGATGCTTGTTTAAGGAGATAAGTTTTAGTCAACCTTAACTAACAAAAAGATTTATGCCTTACTGAGTGTACCCTATGAATCATTACTCAAGAGGCTTTTAATCATTGGAGAACATACAGGATTTGACTGTAACCGTAATATAGTGGTGCTATTTTGCAGCAAAACCACCCGGTCAGATGGCACATACCACGTCTCCGCTGGCGAGAAATCATTTGAGAATGAATCACAGTGATACATTCAATTAGACATTTTGCTCTTTGTGAGTTGAAGTTATTCTGAAATTTATCATCCTTAACAAATGTTTGCGGATGATGGATGGAATTTTGCTTTAAATTTTAAATAATAAATTTTATTTGAATATTTTAAAATTTATCAAGATTTTGTTCCAAATATGCATGTTTTGAAGTTCCCTCCGGTTAAGATTAGCTTTCAACACGGCCATCATCGAGGCGAATTTGGAGTCATTTGCAAATTTTTATAATTTATAGAAATTTGAGGGCATTTAAATAGTTGATCCCCTTCGGTTGATATAGACTTTCAACACGACCATCATCGGGGACAAAATAGCATGTATATTAGACTTTTAAAATTAAATATGCACACTTCTCGAGGCGGTGATTCACTTCTCAAGGCGGTAGCACTCTTCTTGGAATAGTCGCTTGCTTTCCAAGGTTGCTACACTCATCTTAGAGGTGTTGACACCCTGCTCGGTGCATCATATTGACATTTAGAAAATTATTTTTGTATGCAGGAGGGGGGGCATTAAACGCCTTCTGTCCGCTTGTAAAAGTGGTGCGGATCCGGTGGCGTTTATTTTAAAGATTTTTCAATAATGTGCTTTTCGAAGCAGCAAAATGAACTTTAGCGTGCTTATCAAAGTGACTGCTCGCTTATCGATGAACGATATGCAGCTAGAAATACTATGTTTATTGCAATCAACATAAATCTCGAGGTCGCTGCATGCTTATCAAGGTAGCATAAATAACATGTTTGTCAAAGTAATGCCTCATTTTCAGTATGCTTAGAGGTTTTCAAATAATGGCATGTTGTTTCGGAGTGATCCAGCACACTATGTTAAAAAAAGTGCATTTTGAATTTAAACCCAAGCTTAGCAACATTTTACTAATTATGAGACTAAGCCATAAATTTCAAATTAATTTTATCATTGCCATCTATTGATTTCATTATTATCATAGCCACCATGGCTATTTATGGAAGAAAGATGAAGCAAAGTAAAAGTTCATCCTCTTTCTTTATCACTTGAATCCCATCACTTTCATTTGGAGAATGCCAAATATTAAGTGTCTCTAACTTTTAAGCAAAAAATTTATTGTGAATTCTATAGTAATATTTTAATGAATTATTGCTCAGACCATGGCATAGGTCTTCTCATTTTAAGCCAAATATTTTTTTCCAACTCTTGAAGTTTTTAAATGAAGTGATTAAATGCCCTCAACTTAGAAGAACACCAACTTTGCATGAGAGACATGGCACTCAAATCCAAAATCCTCCTTAATGTTGAGTGCAGATAAAGCAAGGGTCTTAAAAGCCAAATGCTTCAAAGCATCATAAATGATTTGTGTAATTTGGATCCAATCAAATTCACCTTTTAATAAATGACTCTTTTTTTTTATAAGAACAAAAATTTGTTCAAAACGCCAGCAATCAAACTTTTTTTTTTTTATGTTTTAATATCAAAGTTGCTGGAAACACAAATCCATATTTTATGATCACTTTCGTTTGTCACTTCAGCTTTAAAAACATGTTGCCAGAGAATGTTCTCATACCACAATAATTCAATAGGCATAACAGAGAGATGTTGCCAAACAAAATAATTTGATACTAATTTGATTGATTTTATTTTTATATTAATAATTCAACTCAAGCTCAAATATTCTTCAAATTTTATTTAATTTGAGTTCAAGAAATCTCCAAAAATTATTTATTTGAGGTTGAAATATCAAATTATTTTATTTGAGCTTATGTTCGTCAAATTTTGGCAGTATCCCGACGTCTCCCCCGCGTAGGGGACATCTACAGGGATTCTAGGCCTGCCCACCAAGCTAAGAAAGCGTGTATGGTAGGTGCCCTCTTTCGAGGACACCACGGCCGTGTAAAGTCTTTACCCCTACCACGCTAAGAAAAGCGTGTATGGGTCTTCTAGCGGTACCTGTTGCAGGAGAAAAAGCAGTTGTTTCCCCGTAAACGGGTACTTATGGGTATCCCGACTTCGTCGTATGCATCGCACCAGGTTCCCTCCTACCACGCTAAGAAAAGCGTGTATAGGTGGTTAGCTGGTCCGCCACAAACATCGAGAACGGGATTTGAGATTTTAGAGTTTGGAGAACAATATACCTTGACAAGCGAGCAAGAAGACGATGACGACAGAGATTTGCGGCGAAGCTAAAGAAGATTTTTTTTTTTTTTGTTATATTTATTTTCTGATTTTTTTTTATATATAGATATATATTTATATACTTATACAGAGAGAGGAAAACAAAGAGTAAAAAGAGAAACAGTTACTGTTTGGTGAGGATTGAATGGAGAAAAACGTGGAGTTGAGTACAGGAGATAGAGTGGATATGAGGAGTTATGTGGGGTTGGTTACGGCAAGAGGAACAGAGGGGTGGCTTGCTTGAGCTGGGACGTGAGAAAGCTTGCTTAGTGGAGAGGAACCAGAGTGGCTGTTATGATTTGAAGTTTATAAAATCAAGGAAGATGTGGCTCTTTGCATGTCATTTGATCCAACAGGTGGATTGCAATGTGTGATGAGAATATGAATTATGCAGGAAACGTGTTGAGTTGTAGATACATAGCAAGACATGTGTTAAGGGAAGAGATATGTGAGAGCATGAGTTGGTCAGGTGGTGGAATGAAATAAGAAAATATAATTAAATATGGATATGCATTGCTTTAGATAATAGATATCAGAAGAGGCATTTTTTTTTATAATCAAATATAGAAATATAATATCATAGTGTTATGAAGAGATTTATGTAAGAATAAAATAAAATATTATTTTATAAAATAAGAGATGTCCATAACGTGATTTAAAAGATTCATAGTGGAATTTGGACATATGCATAAGAAAAAAATGATATTCGATTACTATCTTTATATATTAAATAATATTTATAATAACATATAATATGGTTTACAAACTTAAGTATGGAATTTATACAAGATAAGGATTATTATTATTATTTTTAACAGTTAGCAGCAATTGAATATAATAATTAATATTTACAAAATGTATTTAATATATGACTTTATACATATAATATCAACCTTTGCTAAATTTTTTTGTTATTATGCATTTCATTTTACATGTCGTCGTCGCCTCAAAAGTCGTCTAATTTTACATTTTCAATTTATGTGTCGTCGCCTCGCAACTCAAGCCAAATTTTATATTTTTGAACACTGAATTTTATATATATATTTTTTTTTTCGTGCAAAGATTTAGACAATATTATTGTCAATTTTGAGTATTTCCAACGTTTCAAACATAACGGAGAAATTCATTTTGCAAACGGACGACGTTTGGGCAACATCGAGTATGTTCGTAGTCCATCGATTTTGATCGCTTTCGTTCAATTTGAGTGCGAGGGATCCCTCTTTGATTAGATTAGATGTTCTAAATGTATCAAGATGATCCATTTTGTTATCAAACAAAGCTTTAATCATTTCATTATGATCGAGGCACTATGATTTTCATTCTAAACGATGTCTTAATTACTAAAAATAATAGATCATCGCCTCCGTTACTTGCTTTGACCGTGCTACCTATGTAGAGGTCAACACAAAACACTAGGAAAACTTGATAATAGAAGTAAAGTGAAAGAAAATAAGAAAGATGCAATGGATTTTCAATTCAAGAGGAAGATTCGGCTCGCAACTCAAGCCAAATGATACCATGAGAATACGACCATCTCGATGAGTTTAAATAATTCACATTTGGTTATTTGAACATTATCAACTTTGCCGGTTGTTGGTAAATGATCGAGTTTGATCATAGTGCACATGGCATTTTGATGAAACAGACCCCTCTGGTTGATACTCTCTTTGAACACGCCATCATTAGGGATTTAAATAATTCATATTTGAACCTCGTCAATACTATTTTCCGACTAATAGAGGATCAAAAACGATTTGGTAATAGAGTCCCTTCCAGTTGAGATTCACTTTAAATACGATCAACGTCAAGGGTAAGAGTATTTCGATGCTTCGAACGAGTCAGTGTAATCTGTTTCACGAACGAACAATACTTGAGCAACTTGGATCGGGGTCAAGGCATTTTGAAACTGGTTCGTGCAATGTCACATTAGTTGGGCGTCGTTCTCATCGTGCTTGATCAAATTGGTCACGAGATACATGCAAAGGTTAACATATAATTCAAAATGTAAAACTAGGGTTGTCAAAATAGATTTTCGGATAGGGATCAAGTAAAACCCAAAATTGACCCGCTCATAACTCGTCCGACCCATTTGTTGAAATGGGTTAAACATCTAGACCCGAACCTAACCTGGCACCAACCTGACTGGCCCGCTAACATGCAAGTGCGAGAAGGAAAGCATTGGGCGAGGCTACGAGCGCGATGGACTAGGGCCGCAACTTGCGAAGCGAAATGGATCGAGCAGGTTCAGGTCAAACGAGTTGATTTTGGGTTCGTGAGTTAAAGTGAACCTAACCCGATATGTCGATCGGGTCGAAAACTCAAACCCAAACCTGCCCCGTTTGTTAAACGGGTCGACCTGAACCTAGATTTTTCGGGCCGGGTCCAAGTCGGATTTTATGGTCGTGTCATATATTGACACCCCTATGCAAAACTATCAAGAAATAGCATAAATGTATGAGTTCCAATAGATTAGAAAGAAACTCAAAATAA
The DNA here is from genome assembly GCA_016618105.1 of Dendrobium huoshanense. Taxonomy (NCBI): domain Eukaryota; kingdom Viridiplantae; phylum Streptophyta; class Magnoliopsida; order Asparagales; family Orchidaceae; genus Dendrobium; species Dendrobium huoshanense. Next base: position 53,199,747 of record CM028345.1, on the reverse strand, counting down.
AGCAAATGAATCATCAATTTGAAATGAGCAAAATCTCAAAAAAAAGCTGTCATCGCTAAAAATTTTATATTATAATGTGAATGTGAACTTTGGTTCCATGAAAAGAAGCATCGAACCAACATACTGCCATAAGTGTAAGAGACGATACCCATTATGCGGGAATTTTTTAGCAAAATCAATACACACATAAAATAATAGGGAAGAGCTTGATAACAAAATCATACTCATGAGGGTATGAATTGCCAAGAAGACTAAACTCACAGGAAGCTAGTAGACAAAGAAAAAATTATGACTTTTCTTTCGTCAGCCACTCCAGTTTTGGAAACTAATAGAGGTAACAAAATATTTTAAGCTCTAGAACTTTGCTCTTCAGTTTCTTCCAGAAACTTCCAAAATTATCTGCCACTTCAAGCTTTTTTTCAATAGGGATGGTATGTATATCTTCTTTTTCTTCTTCTTTAAGTGTGAGGTACCCTTTCTTTTTAACATTTTTTAGCGTGAGGGTGGTTGGAGAGTGTTGTTGTTGAAGCGTTCAGATTCATGTTAAGGTTTGCAAAGGAATAGAGCATAGCACATTGCGGAAGTTTTCGGAATAAAAATTATGAGGTGCTTTCTTTCTAAAAGAGGAAACTTACGGGAAATAAGGGGAAATAAGGGAGGCCAGTTTCCAGAAATTCCCATTATTTATGTTTCAATTTAAAACTTTTCTTTTTGAGGTGTCCCTGTTTGTGAGGTCTCTTCTTTTTAGCCTTTGTAATAGAGAGGAAGGCTTCATGTTGTGGACAAACATATAACAAATAACACAACCAAAAGGCATTGATCTCAATAGAGAAGCATGTAGATTCAAGTCAGATTGTATTCCTTGCTATGTATCATATAAAGGACTGCATATTTTCCACCTCGTAATAGAAAAAATACATTAGGTGTATGCATGCGTTAAAAATATTGCATATCATTACTAAAATTGTAGCATGAACGTGTGGATAGATAACTAAGAGCATTTTAAAGGAAAAAATTTTGATTGCATGAGATGTACAAGTTTTGATTCATTCTAAAGAAAGGACTAGCAACAGTTAAAAGAATTCATTGTCACTCAAAGCATCAAAACTTTTGAAATTTTCATTGTGAAGCAAAAACGTAGGCAGACTTATGCAGAACGTAAACAAGCAGAGAGACAACAGAATAAGTACCTGATAGCTTCCCACATACAATAGTAGTGCAATTACAGCTACTACAGGTAAATCCTTCAATATTGTGTAATACAATGATAACAGGAACAGTGAGAATGCCTGAAAGATCACAGACGTATTTCAAGCCTTAGAATGATAAAATACGTATAACATTAGTGAATGTAATACAGTGTGTGCCAACTGTATAGTTTACAATTACATGCTTTGTTTGGACACAAGTAATGAAAATTAAAAGTCCTAACCAGTCTTCATAAAGAATGCAGCAATTGCACTTTAACCAACAACAACAACAAGCCTTTATCCCACTATGTGGGGTCGGCTACATGAATCCTTTTTCTCCATTGTGTCCTATTAAAAGTCAAATTCTCGTTTAAATCTAATAAAGAAAGGTCATTCCTAATATTTTCTAGCCAAGTCTTTTTAGGTCTACCCCTACCTTTCCTAACATAAGTCAAATCTAATACCTCTACTCTCCTAACCGGATCATCAGAAGGCCGCCGTTTTATGTGACCAAACCATCTAAGGCGACTCTCTCTAATCTTATCTTCTACTGGAGCTACTCCAACCTTTTCACGTATATGCTCATTTCGTATCTTATCTCTAAGGGTAAAGCCACTCATCCACCTGAGCATCCTAATCTCTGCCACACTTAACTTAGTATTATGCTTCTCTTTTAATGGAAATTGCACTTTAACCAAGCATATCATTAAAAAATATTTGATGATTATCATAACAAATTCATATTGCACAAGCTTAAGACAAAGAATCAATCAAAAGTGTGACACAAATTTGGACCAATAACATCAGCCTGTAATACAGAATCATGACTAAAATGACTTAGAACCAATTATATGGCATTCCTCAAGAAAATCACTACACAAATGTTTCTCTATACGTTTCCAAATAAAGTTTTTATGTTTCTGCTCAGAATTAAGAGCAAGCAGTTCATAATAGAAATTGATAGGCTTATAACAGGTAAGAAATCAATTAGATAATTGTAGTCAATAAAGTCAGTACTAGTGCAGAAAAGACAATGACAATATACCAGGTGAAATAATCTTGAATCCGTAACCAACAGATTTCCATCTACAACAACCCGACAATACATAGAAAACTTTTCAACCACAGCGATTCAACAATACAAGATCAACATTTTCATTTATAACAATCTAGCAATCTGTGGAGAGCATCATTCTATCTACAATGATATATCAATCTATGGGCAACAACATTCCATTTCTAATGTGTAGTTAATTCTATATTCCATAATTAAATTTTAGTTTTAATATTTATATCTTTCATTAATAGTTATTTTTCTACCAATTTATTTATAGCTTCTCAACTTTATTTTTGATACAAAACAAGGGAATGAAATTTAGTTAACAATTTTTCATTTTTCTACTCTCCTTGCTTCACATTCTAATTTTCAAGATATATCAGAGCCATTAAAGTTCTACTCCCTGTGAGGCTGACGAGTCCTTTAATATGGAGTATTTTCTCCAAACTCATGGATCATTCACCAACACTGAATGCCAGTCTTCGTCCAATAAGAGTAGCAAAACATATGTAAAAGATCCTCCCGAAAATAGGAATAATAGCATTTTCCATGAAGAAACTAGCAATTCCAACACTAAAAATTAATATGAAAAGCTCACGATGAAAAACTAAAAATTTCAATAAAAACAGCTATAAAGATAAATCACAATAGCTCTCTCCTTCCTCTTGCAATCATCTACATAACAAAATGAAAACAACCAATTACTCTCCCAATAAAAGCTTTTCTAGAACATCACCCAAATAATCTCGGTTGCTCCAAAAGATAAATTTTTAGATGCATGATTGCAAACAAGAAGAAAACTACTATTTGGATCGTAAACTCAAACTGACAGATGATATAAGATGAGACAAAACTTCCATAATTACAGCCTTGCCTTGAAAATTATAATGCCTGAATTGCATATGGATCACAATTTTGTTGAAACAGTTTTCTCATTCTCTTTAAATATCAGACATCTGACTTTGTGCTTATAGTGTCTAACCTAAATTGTTACTATTAATCAGTAAACTCACTTGAGAAAAAAATTATATAGGAAATTTCTCATATAATATTTATCACTTACAGGACTTGAACTCAACGAGAGTGATTGGAAATGCAAAGGTATGTTAAAGAATGGGCCTTAAAAAAAAACGATCTCTAAACAAGGCACGGGCTCAAACAACAACCCCTATATCCAATAAAACCCTCACTTCAAATTTCAAACACACTTCAAATAATAAATATAATGTCTAGCTTTGACAATATTGCTAAGATATGCAACTTTACTTACCTTGAAAAATTAATTACTGGTGTATTCACCCATAAAATTCAAAAGAAATTCCGTGTAAAATTTCTCATTTGGTTAAATAATACACTTGTAGTTTATATCTATCAAACCTACAAACTTTCCAAGCTTATGCTTTAGTTCAAAGTAAAACTTCCCCGGAAGAGAGGAGGCCAGGGTGCGAATTTTCAGAGCCCACAAATAGTGCTACTCCTATATCCCCTCTCATATAATTTTTTTCTTTATTTATCACTTCTATTTCACTACCCATCCATCTTCCGGGGATGAGATATTCGAATTTTCAGAGCCCACAAATAGTGCTACCCACTATTATTTTTTTTAATTAAAGAAACATCTAATAATTTTTTTTTTAGAAAATTTATAATTACTTGCAAAATATATTTAATAAATTTTTAATTAAAAAAATGACCAAAATATCCTTATATTTAACACCATTAACTCCAACATTGGATGTTAGGACCAACAAAGTCTCATTTTAAAAAGTTTGAGAGACCAAATTGATCACTCAAAAGAGTTGGGTACCAGTTTGGTCCCTCACAGAGTTGAGGGGTCATTTTGATCATTTTCTTATAAAAGTATTCATTTGAATGTATCATAGGAACAAGCATAGAAAGCAACAAATATGATTTTTTTATGAATGCATAAACAATTAAAAGATTAAAACTTGCAGCAACATGCTAATAGCATTACTACATGAAATTATAAGCGATAAGATCAAATCAAATAAAAATCTAACAACAAATTTGATAAAGAATATTGCAGGAAAAAGTATTCAGCAGCTAGAATTTGGTTTTGTATTGCTGATATGGTGGTAGCAAGTGTAATTCACAGGAATAATAAGCCTTATCATGCATAGTTGAATTAAGCTCCAACAATAAATTCTGCTCTAAACAAGAGTTGCATCACACAACATGCAAAATGACCATTATCCTTTCACATTACCTTCACATTTTGAAGAAGCGGGAAATAAAAGTAACCGAACTAAATCTATGCAAACAGTTAGTTATTGATTCACCAATTATCATCAACAAACGGTTAAAGAACAGACAACATAGCAACTCTAAAAGCTTTCTAATGGTTTCACAGATGTTCTCATCTGAGATTGTGAATGGTGTTAAAGAAAATTTATTAAAGAAAGAAACTTAAAATTCTCGTCTGAGATTGTGAATGGTGGAAAAGACAATTTATTAAAGAAAGAAACTTACAATTCCGCTAACACCTCCAATTAATAGTGGCCTTCGGCCAAGCCTGTCCACCGCAAGAATAGCAACTCCAGTTGCAAGCAACTATAAATCAGAGTTAAGAATTAGTCATCTATAACGAATCTAGGCAATGATCATCATGAATCATATCCCAAAGAGCAGAAACAATAAAACCTAATTCATTCGTCCATGATCTGGCCAAGTTTCTTTATTATGAACACGCAAAAATACAGTAGATTTTAGAATATCCCAATAAAAGTTTCAAAAAATATAAAACTTTAAAATTTTAAACATTCAATAAATATAACAATTCAATTATATATATATATATATATATATATATATATATATATATATATATATATATATATAACTTTAAAATTTTAATATTTAATATTTAATAATTATAACTATAAAAATTTTAATAAATATTTTTTATAACTTTGAAATTTGATTCATGTCATTAAGACAATTAGATTGAATATTTTCTTATGAGAAAATTAGATCGTTTAGATTGCAAAGATTGTAAAGTTATTCCGAGTGAAAATTTATGTACCCAACATCGATTATTAGTTTTGGACATTAAGATAAAGAAGTAGAAAATAAAAAATAAAGTGAAACGATATCCTAAAATTAGATTGGGGCATTTAAAGAATATTAACAAAAATATTTTGAGAGTAAGATTTTAGATCTTAAGATTTTGTCTGTGCATGAGGATGTTAATGTTATGTGGGAAAAAGCGGCTAGTGATATAAAGAATACTGCAAAAGAAATGCTTGGAGTATCAAAGAGAAAAGCTCATAATAGTAAAAATAATTAGTGGTGGAATCCAAATGTGCAAGAAAAGATTAAAAATAAGAAGATTTGTTATAAAAATTGATTTAATTCTAAAATTTCTGATAATTGAGAAAGATATAAAGAGACTCGTAAGGAATCTAAGAAAGCAATATGCGATGCAAAGACCTTAGCTTTTAGTGATTTATATAATAGATTAGATTCTGAGGAAGAACGATATATGTATAAATTAGTCAAACAAAGAAATAGGATTAATAAGGATTTAGTTCAAGTGAAGTGTATTAAGGATGAAGATCAAAAAATATTTTTCTTAAAAGATAATATTCAACAAAGGTGGATGAGATATTTTGCTAAACTTTTTAACAAATATTGTGAAAATAAGATTGACTGTAGTGACCTTAGCACCCTAAATGAAAATAAGATTTCTGTTTTTATCGGCGTATTAGTAAAATCAAAGTTAAAGAGGTTTTAAGGAAAATGAAGGGTGGAAAAGCTGTTGGACCTGATGATATTCCAATAGAGGTGTGGAAATGCTTAGGAGATGAAGGAACTTCTTGGCTTACTAAACCTTTTAATACTATTTTGAAAACTAAAAAGATGTCAGATGAGTGGAGAATAAGTGTGTTAATTCCTAATTTTAAGAATAAAGGTGATGCACAAGATTGTGCGAATTATAGAGGAATTAAGTTAACGTGTCATACTTTAAAACAATGGGAGCGAGTTATGGAGCATAGGTTGCGGCGTGATACTAATGTTTCTCAAAATCAATTTGGATTCATACCGGGTAAGTCGACTATGGAAGCCATACATTTATTAAGAGATTTGATGGAGAAATATAGAGAAAATAAGGAGGATCTACATATGGTATTTATTGATTTAGAAAAAGCATAAGATAAAGTTCCAAGAGAAGTGCTATAGAGAGTTCTTGATAAGAAATGAGTTAATAACGCTTATATTCAAATCATAAAGATATGTATGCAGGAGCTATTACTTGTATTCAAACACAAGATGGTTTGACTAAGTATTTCCCTATTTCAATTGGGTTACATCAAGGATTAGCCTTAAGCCCATATCTTTTTGCTTTAGTCATGGGTGTTCTCGCTAGACATTTGTAAGAGTATGTACCTTGGTGTATGCTTTTTGCTGATGATATTGTTCTTGTTGATAAGACTAGAGAGGGAGTTGAAGGTAAACTTGAATTATGGAGGTCAACCTTAGAGTCTAAAGGTTTTCGCTTGAGTAGATCTAAAACGGAATATATGGAGTGTAATTTTAATAATATACCTAGTGAGGGGATTGTGACGTTGAGCGATCAAGTCATTAATAAGAGTACACGTTTTAGATATCTTGAATCTATTTTTCAGAGTGATGGTGAAATAGATGGGGATATTATCAGCAGAATTTAAGTTGGATGATTGAAGTGGAGGAATGCATCGGTCTTGTTGTGTGATAGAAAAGTACCCCTCAAACTTAAGGGAAAATTATATCAGATGGTGGTGAGGCTTGCAATGCTTTATGGTGCCAAATGTTGGCCATTAAAAGAGAAGCATAATACTAAGTTAAGTGTGGCAGAGATGAGGATGCTCAGGTGGATGAGTGGCTTTACCCTTAGAGATAGGATACGAAATGAGCATGAAAAGGTTGGAGTAGCTCCAGTAGAAGATAAGATTAGAGAGAGACGCCTTAGATGGTTTGGTCACATAAAACAACGGCCTTCCGATGACCCGGTTAAGAGAGTAGATGTATTAGATTTGACTTATGTTAAGAAAAGTATAGCCAGACCTAAAAAGACTTGGTTAGAAAATATTAGGAATGACCTTTTTTTATTAGATTTAAATGAGAATTTGACTTTTAATAAGACACAATGGAAGAAAATGATTCATGTAGCCGACCCCACATAGTGGGATAAAGGCTTGATATTGTTGTTGTTGAAATTTGAAAAAAATTTAATAGATAATTTTTATAACTATAAATTTTGAAAAACTTTAAAAATTTAATAGGTGATCTAAATAATATTTTATAACTTTAAAATATAACTCTCTCCCATTTTTCTCTCTCTATCGTCTCTCTCTCTCTTCCACTTTCTCTTTCTTGCCGATAAGACAACAACAACAAAAATTCACATAAAACGCAGTAGAGAAATAGGTTAAAATGGAAAACACAATTTTTTTTTGCATTTTCAAAGAAAATGAAAGCATACAGTGCATTTTTTATCATTTTTAAATTTAATTTATATAACGTTCCTTCCCCTAAATCTTACATGAAACATAATACTTTTAAAAATTTGTCCCTTTCTTATTATAGACTAGATCTAATACATCTACTCTCCTAACATGATCATCGAAAGGTCAAAATTTTGTGACCAAACCATCATCTAAGGCCAAAAAATATATCATTAAAGAAATGTTTAATATTTTTTTTTTAAATTACAATTACTTCAAAAATATATTTAATAAATAGCTTAATTAAAAAAATGACCAAAATACTTTTACATTTAACATCATTAACTCCAACATTAGATCTTAGGACCAAAAAGGTCTCATTTTAAAGAGTTGAGGGACCAAATTGGTCCCTCAAAAGAGTTGGGGACCATTTTGGTCCCTCACAAATAGTTGAGGAAACATTTTAATCCTTTTCTCATATATGAAGAGTACAATATTAAAACTATCATTTTCAAGGGTATAAATCATATGTATTGTGAAAGGCTGTGTGATACCCCATAATATATTAATGAACTTCATAATATCATGACAACAATAATGATATTTATGTGAATAATATAATGCTTGAAATTTTTTCATGAGGATAACTACTAGAAAAATCAATACATAATCATAACTAAATGTATCATAATATGAATGCTTAATGAAGGTAATAGTGGTCTTATCAAGATAATTCCTAAAGAGAAAAGCACAAATATTTCGACCATGGGTGGCAAAATGGCTCATGTAGAATAGTTGGTAATTTAAGTTGTTGGCTTCCGAAGCAACATGAAGTGTATGTCAACAGAATGAACCAAAGTGCTCAATATAAAAGTAATGACGAATTGAGTGACAAGGGCATAAAATTAAAGATTGCTCAATTCGGATGTGAAATGAAAGAGATAAAAGTTAACTTTGTTGAACTTGCGTTATGTTCAGATGCATATGAATTGGGTTAAGTTAGGTTAAGAGGTCAATTGGGAGAATGAATTCACTGGGGAAGTGAAAATTTAATCATTGTGGCTTGTATGCATGGGAATTAGAAATTAGTATTAAAATGGGAAAGTTTTAAATGGATTCCTTTAAGCCCAATGTTCAAGGAGATCAAGAATTTCAAGCAAAAGAAGAATGATAGGAATCAAAACCAACCATGAATTCTCACTTGGGCGCTACAAACATAAGAGAATGGATAGGATGCAAGAAAATTAGGATGCAAGAGGTAAGCAGCTTCTTAAAAGAGAAAGTGATGATAATAAAAATTCTTAACTCACATGGTACAATTACAATGAATTAATTTGACTCGAATACCAACTAATGAGGATGGTACTTTTGGTTGAATTGATACAATAAAAGAGGCAAATATTTGAAACACTAAAAAGACAAAAAGGAGTCGAAGAACTGGACAAAGAGATAGGGCTGAAAAAGAACGATAGCATGAAGTGCTCATCCACCAGTTTAAGGAAAAAATAATTCCTTAAAAAGATTAAATTCACAATCAATTAATTTAATCTCCTAAAGTATACACTATTTACAAAAAATGTTTACCAATCATCAAATAACAAAAGAAAAGTAATCTAAGTATGATCAAAACAAATCAATTATAAATATTTATATTTTATGAAAGAATTCATAAACAAAGAAAATTTTGAATGCAGTCCTAACAAAATAATTGCTGAAATGTCTAAATATAGCAGGTATACATAAGGCAATTGATTGTGTCACCTCATGACGAATCTAGCAGCAATACACAATTATCAGAGAAACTTATGTGTATGGTAATGAATTTGATCATAGTACAAAAATATGTGGAGTAACTTATTTCTTCATCTCAAAGTGTTTGTGAACAATAACAGTAACATAAGACATCTTAGTCTCAGAAACACCAATAAAACTATGTGAGATCTCATATTTAGGCTCAATAATTGCCTTGAGCATAGCCTTAGATTTATGGACAGTAAGAGGCTCGAACAATAACTAATAATGATCATCATCAAGCTCATAGCAAAGCTTCGATACCAATAATCTTACCAAGCCATTTCATGAAGTGTAGAAAAAATCACGTATAATTAAGTAAATTAGGCACTAAAATAAATATGAAGAGATGATTTATGATCCCTTTTGTATTGATTATGATTTGATGACATACCTAATCAAATTGTAATATGACAGTGACATAATATGTTGCTGCAAAGTATTATTTCTGGGACTTATTATCATCATAATAATCGTGTTATAGTGATTACAATAGTTTCTGTCTAAATAAAAGGTCCATAGTATTATAGCTATCAATAGCATGTCCAGTTTTAGGAACATAAAATACGTCCATCATGGAATTATTTGATTGCTATGAAAGAATGTGTAGTTAGCTTTAGGGTTATGACTTTGTATTGTAAATTGTGATATGAATGAAGTGGGTAGAGGAACAGATAGTAGTTGGCAGTACAAACTTAGATGATTCACATTTTCAAGATGTGTGAAAAATAGTATTTTTAATATTGCACCATCATATTTTTGTTAAAAAATTTATATATCTCATTAAACTCGAGTAGTATATTATAGAGTGAGATGAATGGTTTTCATTTGCATTTGAATACCAGGCAAAATTTGAATGGAACAAAAAAAAGTTATCCACCCTTTCAAGGGGATAGACGTCTAGCTCTCAAAAAACAAAATGCATATGCAAGTATTGTTCATGTAAATGCATATATGCAAAGGCAGCGTATAAAACAATCAAACATCCAATTGATAAACTAGATACTACAACAGAGATAACTGATTTCAATCAGCTCATAGCTGCAAAACACAGAGCTGAAGAGAGATATACCTTCAGTATACCAAGAAGAACTGAAACACGGGTGGCATCTGAGGCTGCTGAAAACCCTGCGCTCTGTCCCCAGAGAACGAAACGGTCAAACCATAAGCGCTAGAAATAATTAACTCAGAATCCATCTAAATAATTAAAAACAAGATCACCTGAAGGATTTTTGCAGCATAATATAAAACACTTGGTTGCCCTGTGACCTAAAATCAGGGAATAAACAACGGGTTTAGCTTCACTGAATAATTTAATAACATCAGAACAGGGACAAATATAGGTCATAAGCAACGCAGTAAAACAGTGAAAATACCTGCTGAAAAAAGAGCAATCCTACACCGATAATAAGAGCTTTCAAACTTTTTCCTTGAAAGATTTCATAAAATGTTGCTTGCTTGTGCTGATCATCAAGAGAAAGCTCATGCAGAATGGCATCAATTTCCTCTGAAGCTGTGTCATCAATGGCTTGACCCCTTAGTCGGCACAAACAAGAAATAGCAGTTGTTCTTACATCTGAAATGTTTACTTTTCCCTGTACGGTGCACAATAACAGCCAACGAGGTGAAGGTGGTAACCACCACATTCCAACACCCATAACTATACAAACAGGAGCACCAATAGCATAGATGTAACGCCATCCCGCAACAATATCAACAAAGAGACTACTGGATATGTAGCCACACTGCACGGAAGGCAACACCTATGAGTTTTCAGAAGCAGAAAAAAATTTGATATTCACTTTCTTGGGATTCAAGACTTACAAGCATTCCAATAACTATGAAAAATTCCTTTAAAGATATCAATGTGCCACGTATTTGGCTTGGGGATGTCTCCGCAATGTACATTGGAGCAGCATGCATGGCCTAATGATCAAAAAACCATGACCATGGACAACTTACATAAAAGGATGTACCAAATACATTAGCTAATCGCATTATGGAAAATATTTGCAAAAGATTCATAAATTTCACATTCAATACATTTTAGAAAATAATATTCCTTGGAAATCAATAGGAACACTAATTATCTCATATCCTGATCCTAGACAAAACTCTCTTAAATATTCCTAACACGCAATAACACAAATAGAACATTCTCTAACCGCATAAACATAATTTAGGAAACCTTCCTAACAATTAAAACTTTCCCAAGCACAATAAACATAATTAGGAAACCTTCCTAAACAGCTCCCCTTGATTTCTCCTCCTTTCATAATGCATGATAGCTCTTCTAGGCCCCAAAAGGCTGGCCAAACCCTCCCCTTGGCTCCCTTCCTAATTTCACCCAGCCCCTCCTGCCGTAACAGTTTCCCACCTCAGGTGAACAATACATTAGTAAGGACAGTATTGGTGATCACTTTCAATGGCTACTGATCCATGGAGGATGGCCTGCAAACCACTATCTCGGTTAGGCTTTGAGTTGGATATTGGAATCGTTAAAACGAGTGGAACTAAGAGCCAGAAGTTAAGAATTGGCTTGCCTAGCTGTGCTGCTTAGCTAGAGAAGAGTGTGAAAAATGGCAGTATAAGAATTCATAATATAACTGAAGGCAATAAGTCACGGCAGTTGTAATTTTGCGTAACTGAGTATGGAAGTATGGGCGCTCATCTATAAATATTTAATGTGCCCCTATACCCTTGGGATTTGCTATTATTGTAGGCTGATTGTAAGTTCGCATCAAAAGCAGACATCCACGTAAGTTAACTCTTGATTTTCTCTAAATAATGTAAGAGTTTTTGATCTCCAAACAGCTAATAATGATACCATGGAAAGATTTTAGCTGCCAAACTATAATGAGGCTATGCGTGCCAACAGAACTTAAATCAAGGTAACTGAAGATATGCTGAAGAGATCCCTGGCCGAGCTATCTAACTGTCCTAGTGATTAAATGACGACAATCAGTCTTGGATCCACTAGGGTTGTAAATGATCCAAATGATCCAAGCTCGAACTGGTCTGACCCCAACTTATAATTGACTCAAATTTATTTATTTCAAACATGATTTGGACCTAGTTATAGGACAGTTCAATCCACTCTCAATGCCAGCATGGTTAGGCATGATAATTTAAATCAAACGTTTATTCTATTTAATATGAAACTTCTATTCAGATACTTCTCATTAATGTAAACATACATGCATTCAATCTTGATAGAAACATGCATACATTCACTTATACATAGATGCAAGTGTCCGTACACATGTACTTTAGCACATGCATGCATCAATGCAAACATATTTTTTTATTGGATCTCAAGCTAACTCAATTAAAACAAAGCCCGACTCAATCCATATTCAATCAAAGGGCACAATTCACATTCTTCTCTTGGTTTAGAACCAAGTAAGAAAACCAATCTGATTTTTTGAGCAATCTTTGATCTTTAAATCCTCAACCCTAGTCTCCAATTAATGATCAGTAGACATCTAAATTGTCCTTTCACCAAATAAAGGGTATATCATTTATGGAAACAAAGCACGTTGCTTTTCAAAAAGAAAAAAAATCTAATTGGTAAGAAAATACACACACTAGACAAATAGATAAAATTAGTGCCTACAAATTAGGAAGGAGAAGGGGTAGATCCTAGGTAATATAGATTAAAAATTGTCTAAAAGGATTTACAAAGAATATATTTTAAAACCAAATGCAACATTTAAAATGAAAAGTGAGAATTCATGATGCCAAGTTCAACCAGTCGGGCATCTGCTAAATATAGGAGTTCTTTCCTACAAGTGGAAAATAATAATAAGAAGAAGATTCACAATGAGGCAACTGATGTTCAAGTGCTAAAGACATAGATCACAACCAGCATACACTCTCAATTAAACTAGTTATTAAATAATGAGCAAGAAATTATAAGGCTATGAAGAATACATTAAAATAATATTAATAATAACCTAGAAAGACAACATTGCTTTTTCACAATAAATTTACCATGATTTATAAGATAAATCAAGGTTCAATCGATAACTAAAATTAAATCAAAATAATATGAATGTCTCTCTCCAAGTAAGCACAAGATCAATGCCAGTCTTTAAAGCAATCTTCTTTAGCCATTCCTATTGTGATCTATATCTTATGCTCCCTTAAGAATAAAATATGCTGCAGAAAAACAGAAAATAATGCAAACAACCAGGTGAAATTGACAAGAAAATCCAGCTATGACTGCATTAAATATGCCATTTGCAGCAAGCTTCATCAGAATAATATCATGCTCTTTTGTGAAATTCAGTTTTAGGCTTCGTTTGGGACGGCTTTTTTATTGCTTTCTAAAACGGAGTTTTAGTACAAATTTTTTTATTTTTGTACTAAAACTCCGTTTTAGAAATCAATGAAAAAGCCGTCCCAAACGAAGCCTTAGTGTCTATTCAGAACGTTGGTTGTTTATTGAGGACTTCTTTCAATGGTTACATTTTGAATAATATTAGCTCTTTTGTGAAATTCAGTTTTCACGTCTATTCAGAAAGTTGGTTGTTTATTGAGGACTTCTTTCAATGGTACATTTTGCTTAACCTAATGCAGTTCTATTATTACTATCATATTTTGGTTGTTTATGCAACATATGAGAAAGCCAAATGTAGAGCAACTCAACTTTTTCAATTTTACTTTCCAAATAAAAGTGTAATTACCAAAATAATTAAAATTCAGTAATGCAAAGAACGACGTTCCAATGACAAAGCAACAAGACGTGAACAAAGTAGGCAACCATACAATGCTTTCAATCAGGTCGAAATTGTACCATATGGACCAGAAAGATAAACTTTATGAAAATGCTTAATGCATAAAGTAAGCCAAGAAGCATATTGTCATTACCAGTCCAATTCCAATACCAAATAACAGGCGTCCAATCACCATAACAGGGAAATTGGGAGCCACTGCTGTTAGCAAAGATCCAAGAAAATATACTATAGAGGCACAAATGAGCTCCCGTCGCCTCCCTTCAATGATAAAACAGTTAAGCATAACAAAAACAAAGTATTAACTACATAAACAGGTTAATCCGGACTAACCTAAATAATCAGCAACAGTGAATGCAAAGGAAGAACCAATCAATGCCCCATACAAAGAACCACTGACCTGCACCATGTAGGCGCAGAAGATGAAATTATGTGCAAAACACCCAACAGGAAAATTGGGCTGCTGGAATAACATTATGTCAACTCACCACAAGTCCAATTTCCAAAGAGTTCAAATTGTACCATGTTGTTCCGCTCAAGGTAGCTGACTACAAAAAGAGAGTACTAGAAGCATAATATTGCAAGGTGAAATTCAGGAGTACAGTTTGAAATTTGACAATTTGAAAGTAAACAAGAAGGGTTAGAGATTGTAACTACTGACAGAAGATACGAAGCATCTTATACTTTAGTTACTTTACTTGCTTTGACAATGATATATGGTTGTTCTGAGTTATTTGGAAAATATAAGTGATATAAAAGAATTTTACTACCTCTGAAATTATCTGGTTCTATGACTCTTAGGTCTGTTTTAACATATTTGGCATTTTTCCTACTTGCATGCAATTGGAAATCAAAAGAAAAATCTTGTATTCTTATGAATAAGAGCAGAATTTAGAAGAAAAGAAGGCACTAAAGCCAGAAGCAGCATAACTTGTTAAAGGCTTCAAAGAAACACTACCGCTAGGCACTTTCGCTCTGTTTGATTTTAAGGAATTGAAAGAGAGGAAATGAAAAATAAATGAAAATCAAAATGGTAACTGAAACAAAATTGGTTTTCATCCACTTGTTTGGTTGAGCAGAATATGATGACAACAACATCAAGCCTTTGTCCCACTATGTTGAGCAGAATATGAGTGGAAAAAAAAAATCGGCTGATGATAACTTGAGTTATTGCTTCTTGTAGTGAGCAAATATGTGAGTACATTTTATAACCTATAAAATTTATCGTTTTCACTATCGTTGAGTAGGGATTTGACAACGTAAAAATGCATATAGTCACATTTTCAAGGTAAATCCAATTCCCTGATAGTTGCATTAGAAACCAACATCTAAAATTAAAATTATGAGGGAAGTGTATATAGATTCTGATGTGAAACATAATAGGAATGGCAGGAATTTAATAAAAAAATTGTTAAGCTTGTTAATTTTAAAATTAATGTTTCACCCGATTAAATTCTAGAATTTCTTAGTTGTAGTTGTGCTTTGGCATGCAGTTACAAGAAAGATAAACAGGTCAATTTAAAATAACAACAAATTTATAGTAAAGCTAACGGAGTAAACAACAGAAATCCACCGTTTAACAAATAGAGATTTCACCTTGAGTTCCCCTCACTTTCACTTTTGAGGTGGTTTTAACGGAAAATAATTTTAGCAAACTTAAATATGCCACCAAAAGACAGAAAACGCCTGTAATATTGCCCAACGAAAAGTTAGTCGGAGGGGAAGAAGTCGGTCTCGCGACTGCCCGAAGATTTGGTGCTCGTCGATGGCAGACGTCAAAGTAAAAAGGATCCGATCGACGTAGTCATCGATCTCCAAGTTGAGGTTGAAGAAGGGAGACCGGGGAATATCTACTTGTCCTTGAAGATCATACACGAATCCGTGATCTCTTTCAGGATCGGCCATTCATGAGGAGGAGGCTGGTTTGTGTAGCTTTTTCCTTGGGAGTGTATGAAAAAATGGAGAAGAGAAGAAGAAGAGGAGGGGAAGGTTGGAGGGGTCAGCCAAGAGGAGGTCTCTTGAATTTTCAGCTTTTGGTTTAGATGGATGGGGGGGAATAAAATTAAAATATGAATTTAATTTCATATTTTATAATTGGAAAAGGAGGGAATAATTCGAAATTCAAATCTCCTTTAATGGGGGGGCTAAGTGGTTTGGTCAACCATGAAGAAAGGGTGTTGATTGAGAGCATTAATAGAGAGAATTAATTAAGAGAGGGGGTGAGAGGGGGGCCGGCCAAAGAAGGGGAAATGAGTGTCCACATTCAATGTATGTGGATCTTTGCATTAATGATTGATTGGGGGAATTAAATTTGAATTAATTTCAGATTTGTGGTAATTGGGAACTTCCTAAAATATGAAATTTTAATTAGGAAAGAATTCAAATTTCAAATTTCTTTGAATTCAAATTAGAATACTTTCCAAATCAATAGTGAGCTAATTTAAGAAAGTAATGAATGTAGGGGAAAAAAGGGCTGGCAGCTAGGGCTTGGGAAAGAGGGCTGAGGGCCGGCGGCTAGGGGTGGAGGAGGGAAAGGAGGCTTGGTCGGCAGCTTTTTTGGGTGGAGTTTGACGGCAGTAGTGGGTGATTAGGTTGACAGGTTAGATGGAGGGGAGTATTGGCCAGTGGTGGTGGGAGGAGGAGAGGAAGGAGGCTTGGCTGGCGGTTTAGGTGGGGTTTGCCGACAGTAGGTGAGAAGAAAGGGGTGGGGAAGAAGAAAGGGGAAGGGGAAACTAAGAGCCCGGACTCTTCTGGCGGTTGTCGGGTATTTCTTTTACCCTCTACTAGGGTTCTCTCTTCTCTCAAGAGCTCACAAAGAAACGAAGAACAAGAGCTGAAATTTCATTCATCAAAATCATCCTTATACAGTAGTGAGGGCCCTCATATATAGGTCTTCAAAATAAATAAAAAACACAAAGACTCAAATGCCCTCAAGGCTACAACATAAATTAATCCCTCTTGGGGTTACAATAGTAAACCAAAATATAAATAAAAATAAAATACATAAATATATCATAAATAAAGACTCTGAATTGTATCCGTCGATCTACGATTCCTCCGATGATAGACGCGCCGAAATCTTCTGTTGATGTCCTCATCACATTCCCTCCAATTCCTTCAAACCAAACACACCCTTATTTAATGCAAGACGGGTATTACTTGCAACTTTTTAATTTACATTTTGTTTGCTCTTGACATACATCTTCATGACCAAGCTCGGGCATGCTTTTTATTGTACTTGAACTTCTTTGATAATTTGCATAATAAGAAATTGAACATGGTTCAAAGGATGATCATTCCATTTTAAATATGAACACCCAACATTTCAATATTACTAGTCAAAAACTAAAAACACGGAAGTACCTTCATGCTCACAACAAAACACCTATATTTTTTAGTTTATATCCATATCATATTCAGATTAATATTTGATCCAACAACACTATAATGCCAGTCTCTCCATTCCACCACATGTCAAAACCACAAGTCGTTCAGATAGACTATCTTGAGTTCAATATAATCTACAATTGAATATTGTATGAGATGATTCATGAAAAAGAGCATAAACTAATAAAAGCAGTCCTAAAGGCAATATAATGCAATTTTCATTAATGATTATCCAGCACTTTTCTTTACATTTCAAGCAGAAAAAATTTATCTCCCACTTTCTGGCATTTTAAACGATTGTGTTGAGAGTGTGATTCGATTGATTAGGAAGATTCTATTTATTTAGAAAAATTTCCTAAATTATGTTTATACTTATTAGGAATGTTCTAATTGTGTTGTTGTATTCTATGGCTATTTAAGGGGGAGTTTGTCTATGGTTTAGGATATGCTATAGCTGAATTTTGTGTTTTGTCGTGGTTCTTTTCTTTGAGGGCTTCTTAGCAGCATCCAGATTAATTGGGAGAGTTCATCTACCTTTCTAATCGTAGATCACTTGTATCTTGTCTTTTCCTTTCATATATAATCCAATAAAAGTGTTCTTGAGTGTTCTTCTTCATCGTCTACTTGTTACCTATTTTTGTTTTGCTGAATTGAATATTCAACCAGGGTTTTCTTCAAGTTCTGCATCTACTTCATATCAATTACCTATACTCTTCCCTATTAAGTTCAACCCTAAACCTTATATTACATATAAAATGTATATAACTACCCTGGTATGAGATCATGAATCTAAACTTTTTTATCATAGCAAATGTCATGCTTGATAAGGCTTTTTTTGTTAAGGTTGATGCATCACTTCTTCTAAGTTGCTTGTATCTAACTGTGGGCTCCGAAAATTCGGCCCCGGCCTCCGCTCGCTTTTTTTTTTTCGGCGAGGGAGTTTTAACGGACTAAGTTCCGAGGTAAATTTTGGAAGGCAGATGGGTTTGTAGATAAGACACTACCCAGAGATTTCGCCCTCATTTTGTGAGGACTTTATGATCTGAGTTCTGGTTTCCTATAGGCGCAAGCCCCTATAGTTAATTACCCCTCCCGATCACGAGAGAGAACTTTCGATTAAGGCTAGTCGTCAATCAGATACGTAATGAATACGTGTTATCTGGCATATAGTAGCAGCAATAGGTTTGGGTATTGGAAAATGTTGGATTTGAGAATTTGGGTTAAAATATTTAGTAAGTTTGGAAAATTTGGAAAATTTCATATTTAAAATAGAAATTTCACCATCTTGTACTTAAAGCGGATGGTGGGGGAATGGATGATAGACCCGATCAAGATCCCATGGTTCCGTCGTCCCGGGCCATCGTGGTCCCTGGTCTACTTAGTCAGAGGAGGTAGTCGACCCAACCTGACAGAAGGATCCTTGTTGGCAGCCATGGGTTGCTTCGTCCAAGGGGACCTTGTAGACCGGGGTTGAATGTTTGCCTAAAGGGACAAATTTGAATCCACCTTAGCTAACAAAGGGCTTTGTGCCCTATCGATCATATCCTATTGATTCATATCTCAAGGATTTAACGCCATTAAGGAGCGTATTGGCTCTGGCCATAACCGCTATCCGTGGTGCCATTTGGCGGCAAAACCACTCGGTTCAGAGGGCCCCGGGTCATAACCGTTTACCTGCAGTGCCATTTGGCGGCGAAACTGCCGGTCAGAGGACACGTACCACGTCCTTATTGGCAAGAGATTGTTTGAGAATGAATCCTAGTGATATTTTCGACTAGGCATTTCGCTCTTTGTGAGCTGAAGTTGATTTTAATTTATCCACCTCGACAAACTATTGCAGAGAGTGGATGAATTTTGCTTTAAGTGATTAATGGTTGGATTTCATATTTTAAATATTTTTTGGATTTTGGAATTTTGTGGATTTTTGGATGGAGCTTTGGAATATTTGGGATTTTTTGGAATTTTGGGTGGAGTTTTGGAATATTTGAAATAAAACTTTGGATATTTGCGAGATATTTGAAAATATTTGGGAAAACCCCTCCGGTTGAGATCTGCATTCAACACGGCCATCATCGGGGTGTTCGGAATCATTTCCATTTGATTGAACCTTGTCGACCCTATCAACTTAACGATAGGGGATCGGGTTTCTTGTAGGCTTTATGCCTTTGTTCAGTGAATTCTCTTGATTTTAGGCCTTGAAGGCCTAAAAAGAATGTATTTAGACAAATACACCGGTCGCTACAACCGTGTATTTTGTTAGGTAGTTCGAATCTTGTCGACTTCTATTGATCCGTATAGAAGGATCGGATTCGAACTTGAATTCACTTGTCAACCCGCGCAGCATCCCTAAACATCACGTGTGTACCAATAACACGTTCGTCGGGGCCCATGCGGGTTTTATGATTATTTTTTACCCCCTTTAGTGTACCTATGTGTATACAATTTATAGTGCACGTGTAGGGGTACTTTGAAAGTATTCATAGTCGCCTTCTGTCTGCTTGCGTAAAAGTTGCGGATCCGGTGGCGGTGGATTTTGATGTTGACTCCCCTTTTCTCAATCACCGGGGGAGGGTTTTCTTTTGGACTTTGAAGTCCACTGATTACTGCTTTGCTTTGAAAAGATCTCCTTTCAAGATCTTTAGTGTGGACTTTTTCGTACATCGGGTTGTCGTTGTACTCGATGTACTGACAACACTTTGATCACCACTATCGTATGTGATATCTGTACTTGTGCCCACAGTGGTTCATCGTGCCTACGATATATCCATTGTTGTTATCCACAAGTAAGTTGTATTCATTTGCAGGGAACCGCTGTATCCACTACGAGCTTTTAGAAAATACTTACAGGAGATTCATATTTTCTGCATCATGTCCACCCTTTCACCAATCTCGGGTGGGTTGATTGTACTTGTTTGACCTCGTAGGAATCATCGCAGGAGATACTTGTACTTTGATTGTTGTATGTCTTGTAGGAGAGCGGGGCACACATTTTCAATCAAATGATATTGATTGTGTCGTCCGCCTTTATTTGTAAGCATTTCATGCTGCATATTGACTGCTATGATTTGCAGAAGTCCCTTGCATTTGTTTGACATTGAACTGTCGCTTCTTGTGGTTACGTCACTTGATAGTTCTTGCATCTTGATCATCAATCAAGTTGTACTTGGAACTTTGGTTTGAGTTGGAACCTTTATATGATTGTTCGGATCGAGCTTGAGTTCAAGTCCAAATGCATGTCCCCTGTTGTCCTTTGAGTTCATGTCCGAGCTCAAAATGAGTTCAACCAAGTTCAACTGAAGTTCAAGTTCATTTGAGTTCAAAATATTATGTTCAAATCTGAGTCTGAGTTCACAATATTTAATTCATTTGAGTTTGAATTCTTTTATGTCAATTTGGTCCAATCAGGCTCACAAGTCCACCATTGTTCTATGAGTTCAATCAAGTCCAGGTACAATTTCACCCGAAATTTCGGCAGCCTCCCGGCGTCTCCCCCGTTTTAGGGGAAAACTACGAGAAACTGGGCCTTTCCCACCACGCGCAATAAAGGCGTGTATGGTAGGTGCCCTCTGACGAAGACACCGCGGCCGTGATTTTTGCTCCTCCCACCACGCGCAATAAGGCGTGTATGGGGTCTTTGACGGTACCTGTTTAAATGCACAGTTTGCTTTTCCCCCACTCGGGGGTACTTATGAATGACACAATTTGCTTTCCCCCCGCTCGGGGGTACTTATGAGTGACCCCGCCTCGCCGTAGGTGCCGCATCGGGGTCCCTTTCCACCATGTGCAATAAAGACATGTATAGGCGGTTTTCCGGTGCGCCACGAACGTCGAAGTAGAGTTTAGGCGATTGCTCGCTTCGTCGTAATCATCAGACCGGCGTCCCATCCCACCACGCGCAATAAAGGCGTGTGTAGGAGTTTTTCCGGTCTGCTGCAAACAACGACGCGAGAAATCTGAGTTTAGAAGATCCATACCTTTGCGAGCTTTGACGGTGTGGCACGAGGATCGAGGGAGAGAGAGTAGAGGCGACTGTCCGCCTCGTCGTAGGCGTCGGACCGGGGTCCCATCCCACCACGCGCAATAAAGGCGTGTATAGGCGGTTTTCCGGTCCGTCGTACACGTCGAGGACGGAAGCCTGAGTTTAGGGGGTTATACCTTCGGGGCCGGTGGACCGGCGGTGGTCGGTGAAGGCTCGGGGACCGAAGCGGGAGAGGGTATTTACAAAACCCCCCTTTTTTTATCATTAACCTTAATTAATTATAATTAATAGTAATTAAATTTAATTAAATTAAATTAATTATATTTAATAATAATTAATTAAAATAACATAATTAATTATGACTAAATTTAATTAATCATAATTAATTAAAAATTATTTATTTAATTAATCATAATTAAAAATAATTAAATTATAAATAACTAAATTAATTAACATTAATTACAATTAATTAAAATTAACATAAATAAAATCTCTTCTTTTTTTTTTTGGATTTACGGGATTTGGCCGTGGAAGCGCACGAAGGGAAGAAAGTTACCTTCACTAATGGCGAGCTCCTGTTCTTGCCTCCGATCAAATGTCGGACTACCGAGCCGACGACAAGGGAAAGTCGTCGAAGGAGCAAAGTCGGGCGGCCCGAATGAGCCGAAGAAGCGCGCGTTAGGTAGAAAGTTATCTCACAGCCAGCGAGCGCCCGTAGTTGCTCCCGATTAAAATGTCGGAACTTCCGATCGTAACAGGGAGGGAAAGCGTCGGAGGAGCGAAGCCGTCCAGCCACCAACGGAGCCGGAGAAGCGAGCTCCGTTTCTTGCTTCCGATCAAAAATGCGTAACTTCCGATCCTTCAGGAAGAAGAGCCGTCGGTGGAGGCAATGTAAGGAGGTGGATGGCTCGGTTAGGCAAGTCTCTCTCTCTTTCTCTCTCTCTCTCTCTCTCTCTCTCTCTCTCTCTCTCTCTCTCTCTCTCTCGGCTTGGGGTCGGCACAAACAGAGAAGAGGTTTAGGAGTTGGTCGAAGCAGAGAGCGTCGTGTGTGTAGTGAACGGGAGAAGAGAAGCAGCGATCATTTTATAGACGCGATTCGGGATGCGATCGAGGCTGTCTACTGGCTTTACGGAGGATTTTGCGGAGAAGCGATTGTTCCGGCGCCGAACTCAGCAGGATTCGCGGTAGGTTTTCGGCAGGTTTTGTGGATCCGTCGGATAAGAGGTTTGTACACTGGCTCTCTTCCCTCTTGCCTTTTTCGTTCTTTGGATAACACATTGAGATCAACACTAACATGGCCATAGAATCCCAACCTAACTTTTTGACCTTAGGGGCATACAAAATAAGATTTCTTTGATTAAGATGCTTAACAAACCATTTAGCCTTGAGATGCATATAAAATGTTGTGATCTCAAATCCCCAATCTTTCTTATTTGACACACACTTTAGAGAGTCCAATGATTAGCAACCATCCTTATATGACAAATACCCCGAATTAGAGATCATTCTTAAACTTACATTAATAAATTTAACTCACATGATGCATTATCGCATTAATGGTTTGTTATTAAAGCCTCTTAATTTAATTGATATGACTTATCATTTATTATATGATGGTGTATTTCATTAGCACTTCATGTACATGGTTTTTATTTACATTTGCTACAACAAGCCATCACCTAGAGAATATTTGTATATGTCAGTTGACAGAAAAAACCCCCTTGCGATACTACAAGGAACACTAATGTGCCGACATATTTATTGCCCTAATCTTGCCTACACTTAGAAAAAAAAACAACGAGCTACACCTTGCTTATGCTGATGGAGAATATATAAGCCAATTTTGTGTTAGGTACCTTCTCGTTACTAAAATTAGTAAAAGTATAGGTTACACCACACTTGAGTTGACAGGAGATGTCCATGCCATTGATGGGATAGCACTACAATAGGTTACTATTACTAAAGCTCCCAAAATGGAATGGTTAATTGTAACCTAGTAATTTAAAAGTTATGTGATCATTGTAGGCTATCATCCATGATAATGATGATCATATTCAAAGTCTATGACCATGTTTATGACAACAAATGTCATGAGAATTGCAATGATCACTTTACGGTCTATACCATGAAACTAATTGTGATGGAAAATATCATGTTTATGCATATAACTGCTATGATATTGTTGTATTCAATTATTAGAATTGCATGTTATTACTTTTCCTGCTATGCTTACTATTATTTAAAATTATGATGTGCCTACAAAATAATATACATATAACCCACTCCCATTAATTGAAGATTATTTTTCAAGAAAGGCGCATATGAAGCAGATGAGCAATAGAGAGAATTTTATGTATAGCTCTTGAGGAGCACCTTCTGTTAGGTATATGTGCACATATGATTACTGGATAGTGTGAGTTCACGATACTTTTGGTTCATATGTATTATTTGTGGTCTAGTAGATTTACGTAAATATGAGGTTTATGGTTATGGTAATGATGTTCATTTGTTAATAAAAACCTTAATAGCACTTTTCTATCATTGAAAAAGAGCTGGATATGCTTGAAATTACATGTCAGTAGACATTTGCTACCACGTTACATGTACCTTGAAATTATCGTGAAAAAAAAAAAAGATTAAATTTTCATAGCACTTTTCTATTTTGGATTATGTCTTTAGATGATTATGCATTATTATGAATTGCTATTATATATTCATGAATTATCCACATGCAATTGTTATGAAATCATGAATTAACCACATGCAAATGTTAAGTTTACTGTTAATCGGGCACACATGGGCAATTCAACCCCTTCCATCATGATTGTCTGCTCCTGTCTCAGTATATTCCAAGCTCTCAGGCTAAATCATGACAATATAATAATCATATTGAATCAAGTCAGCAAAGTAATGTCAACAAATGTACAAGTACTATATTCAATATGTTAAAACCAGGAATTTTAGAGGGAAAAGCTTAATTTTATTCATTACTATTTTCCCTATTTATAGATCTATACAAGATATCTTAATGAGGAAATAATCTATTACATAAAATTTCTAATAAAATCTTTCCTAAATTCATTCCTTCATTATGGCATGATCCATGAGAGAATCCCACGGATTGATCTTTGTATCCGTTGGATCCTTTGCACTGGGAATGGCTGGATTTCAACATTCTGCCTCAAGCTGGGAAATATGGATCTATCATTCTCAGCTTGTCAATCATTCTGAGAAAGGTAAAATTGTCCAATCCTTTGGTAAGGACTAAGGATATCTGCAAGTTGATCCTTTGATGATACATGATCGACACTTACTAGACCACTGTCTAGTTTTTCTTTAATGAAATGTTTGTCCACTTCTATGTGCTTGGTCCTGTCATGCTGGACTGGATTGTGGGCTATGTTGATTGTTGATTTATTGTCGCAATGTAGCTTCATGGGCTCATCCCACTTAACCTTTAAGTCTTCTAGGATTATTTTGATCCATAGTAGCTCACATATTCACAAGGCCATAGCTCGATATTCTGCTTCTGCACTGGATCTTACCACCACATTATGTTTCTTGCTTCTCCATGTAACTAATTTACCTCCAAGAAATGTGCAACATCCAAAGATAGATCTTCTATCAACCGGTGATCCTGCGTAGTCGGCATCCGTGTATACTTCTAGGGTTATTCCGTGATTTCTCTTAAAGAGAATCCCTTTTCCTGGTTTTCCTTTAAGGTAGTGCAATATCCTGTCTACCGCTTGCATGTGAATTTGCTTTTGATTTTGCATAAACTGACTGATCATGCTTACAGCAAATGCTATGTCTGGTCTAGTGTGGGAGAGGTAGATCAATTTCCCTACAAGTCTCTGATAGGCCCCTTTATCTACATCTGGATCTTCTCAAGCTCCCCCCAGTTTAAGATTAGGTTCTACTGGTGTCGGTGCTGGTTTACAAGCTAGTTTACCTGTTTCTTTTAGAAGATCTTTGATGTATTTCTGTTGTGAAATGAAGATTTCTTTGCTGGAGTGAGCTACTTCAATTCCGAGAAAGTATTTTAGTCTACCAAGTTCTTTGATGACAAATTCCTTAGTAAGACTTTTCCTTAAACTAACATTCTCCTCTTCATTATTTCCAGTCAAAATAATATCATCAACATACACTAATAATATTGTTACTCCCCCTGAGTTTGAGTGTTTAAAGAATAATGTATGATCCCCTTGACTCTGTCGATACCTATTAAGGAGCATGAATTTAGAGAATCTTCCGAACCAGACCCTTGGTGATTGTTTGAGCCCATATAGGGCCTTTTCAGTCTGCACACCCTGTTGCCTTCAGATTTTTCTTTAAACCCTGGTGGTATTTCCATAAATATCTCTTCTTCTAAATCCACATGCATGAATGCATTTTTCATATCCAACTGTTCCAGATGCCAGTTGTACTTGGATGCTAGTGAGAGTAGTATTCTGACAGTGTTCATCTTGGCTACAGGCGCTACATGCGCAAATGTTTCTTGGTAGTCAATGACATATGTTTGAGTGAACCTTTTTGCCACCAGTCTTGCCTTGTATCTCTCCAGTGTGCCATCAGCTTTATATTTTATTGATAACACCCATTTGCAGTCGATCGATTTTTTTCCTATCGGTAAATTGACGATCTCCCATGTTTTGTTCTTTTCTAGGGCCTGCATTTCATCCTTCATGGCATTTTTTCAATTTTTATCAGATAAAACCTCAGAAATATCTTTAGGAATATGGATATCTTCTAATGAAACCAGAAAATTTCTTATGTGACGATGAGAAGTTGTTGAAAGATATAGAGTTATTTATAGGGTACAAGGGAGGTGGTGAGCTTACCTTATTTCCAGGAGATGGTTCATATTCTTGGATTTGCTTTGGAGCACAGCTTGAGCTTGTACGTCTGGAGTAAACCTTTCCAAATCTAATGATAGCTTTGTCATTTGTTTCCCTATCTTGAGTTTCAAGTGGATTGGTTTGAGGTGGTGGAGGAAGGTCAAGAGGTATTAGTTCATTTTCCTCGTCTTCCTCAAGTTCAGTCTCCCCCTAAAGATGAAATTTTAAAAAATAGGAATTTTGCTCATCAAAGGTAACATCAATAGAGACAAATATTTTTCTTGTGGGTGGATGATAACACTTATAACCTTTTTGGGTAGCTGAATAGCCAACAAATATGCATTTAAGTGCTCTTGGATCTAATTTTCCTCTCCTGGTTGTGAATATGAACATAAGCAGTGCATCCAAAGATTTTGGGTGTAAGATTATGATGGGTTCGAAACTCGGGGTAAAAGGAGGATAAAGTCTACATTGGAGTTTTGAGTCCTAAGGCTGTTGAAGGTAGTCGGTTTATGAGATAAGCTGTTGTTAAAAGAACTTCCCCCCAATAGGATTTGAGTGTATTGTAGTGAAATAGGAAAGCTCTGGTAGAAGCTAGAATGTGGTCATTTTTCCTCTCTGCAACCCCATTTTGTTGTGGGGTGTGAACACAAGAGGACTCGTGGATGATCCATTCACTCTGGAAGTAGAAGAAAAGTGTTTGGTTGAAATAATCTTTGGCATTATCGGAGCGGAATCTCCTTATTTTTATCCTGAATTGATTTTTTATCATGGAATGAAAGATTGGAAGAATAGTGCTAACATCAGATTTATTTTTAAGGAGATAGATCCAAGAGACTAGTGCAATCATCAATGAATGACACAAACCAGCGTGCCACATAGATATTGTGGATTTTAGAGGGTCCCCATATATCACTATGAATAAGGTGGAAAGGAGTATCACATCTCTCACTCTTGTTTGGGAATGAGGTTCTTTTATGTTTAGCCAACTCACAAGTTTCACAATGAAAATTTTTATTTTATAATTTCTGAAAAAGTTGTAGATACATATATCTTAGGACATCAAAGATGAGTGTCCTAGTCTATAATGATGAAGCCAAATAGTGGAATACCTATCGACTAGGGATAACATAGAACAACTATTTTTAGATTGGTTTGGTTCTTCCAGGTAGTACAATCCTACCTCTCCTTAGCAAGTCCAATATTCTTCCCCGATCTTTGGTCCTGAAATAAGCAATAAGTAGGGTTAAATAAGGCTTGACAGTTATGGTCATTGGTAAGTTTTTGTATTGATATTAGATTTGTGGATAATTGTGATACGTGGAACACATTTTTCAGGGTGAGTGAGGGAGATAATATTATGTCTCCTTGGCCAGCTACCGCGGTAAGAGAATCATCAGCAGTGATGATTTTCTTATTGTTTGGGCAAGGAGTATAGTTTATGAGGTGGGTAGGTGAGTGGGTTATATGATCTGTGGCTCCTGAATTAATGATCCATAATTCATTTAAATGATTTCTGGAAGCACTTAAACTAATAGAAATTGGAGACTTACCTGAGAGTGCAAGTAAAGAAGAATCATTTGATTTTTCAAGAGATACCAGGAGTCGTTTCAATTTATCAATATCTT
The DNA here is from genome assembly GCA_016618105.1 of Dendrobium huoshanense. NCBI lineage: Eukaryota > Viridiplantae > Streptophyta > Magnoliopsida > Asparagales > Orchidaceae > Dendrobium > Dendrobium huoshanense. The sequence continues at coordinate 53,171,697 of CM028345.1, read as the reverse complement.
CTTTATTGAATTCTCCAAGGCTGGATTGTGCTTCTGTCTTGTAGTGTTGTTGGCATGTGATGTGCTCCTCATTTCACCCTTTTGATTCCACTCCTTGCTGGGGGTTTTTCATGTATTTTCCAGCACGTTTCTTTTGTGTTTTGACTTTTTGCAATAGCTGCACCAAAGTGAGTCATTGTCTTTAAATTTTGAAGAATCTTTACCTTTTTCCTTCCATGATGATTCTTTGTTCATCACCATTGTTGAGCTTTCAACGACCTTTGGTTCTAACATCACTCCTTGTCGGCTTTCTTCTGTGCGAATGAGAGAAATGGTTTCATTAAGTGATGGCATATCCTCTTTGCCGAGAATCTGAACCCTAACTTGGTCAAATTTTGCATTGAGTCCTGCAAGAAAATCCTAAACTCTATCTTTTTCAATAAAGTTCTTTAAGACCGAAGCATCTTCCGGACATCTGGTTTCAATGCACCTATAGTGGTCAAGTTCCTGCCACAGATTTTGTAGAAGGGTGGCATATTCAGTCACGTTCTTACTCCCCTGCTTTGTGCTTCCAACTTTGACTTTAATTTTAAAGATTTGAGCCGCATCATGAGCTTTGGAGAAGGTCTGTCTGACAGCATCCCATATGTCCTTTGCAGTTAAAAGCAACATAAATGTATCGCTAATTTCTGGAGTCATGGAATTCCACAACCATAACATAATCATGGAGTCTGCTTCATCCCATGCCCCAAAACTAGGATCTTCTTGTTTTGGTCCTCCTCCAAGAATATGGTGTATTTTTTCTTTCCCCTTTAAATAGGTTTTCACAAATTGAGACCACTTTAGGTAGTTCTTCCCATTTAGACGATAGGAATGTTGCATGCTTTAGAGGTCACCGTCCTTGATGCATCATCGACTCCTCAATTTGGTCAGTGCTTTGTGAGGAATTAATTTTCGACATTATAGTGTCGAATGATAGTAATTAAGACTATCTATTTCAACTTGGTTAGCAATGAAGGCTCCCGAAAAAATTTCCTTTTCCCTTGATAGTAAGTCCTTTTTTTTAAATCAAACTAGCCGAGCCTTTAAAAAAAGGCTCGGATCGGGAAAAGGGCACGGGTTCGAGCTCCTCCACCGAGCGGGATCCAGAGACAGAAACGGGAAAGGGGAAGACTATCTATTTCAACTTGCTCGTGTGATTGGGCTTGGGCGGTTCCTGAAGATCAAGCGGAAGAGCAGTGAAGGATTGGGCTTCCGTTCTCTCTCGTTCAGCTTCGTTGCTTCACCGTATCTCCTTCAGCTCGTTCTTGGCTGTTCGACTATCCTCCTCCGATGACTTGTCCTTCCTGTCGGATCGGAAGTTTGGATTGGGGCTTCGGCTCCGTCTCAGCTTCCGGCTTCAGCGTGTGGGGAATCGTCCGTCCCGGCTTCGACGTACACGGAGTCGACAACGATCAAGTCTCAAATGCTCTGAGCTTTTTCTCTTCCTCCTCCGATGATCTAAGATCGTTCTTCGATGGCAATTAAGGCCGTTGGCTCTAATACCATGTTAAAACCGGAAATTTTAGAGGGAAAAGCTTAACTTTATTCATTATTATCTTCCCTATTTATAGATCTATACAAGATATCTTAATGAGGAAATAATCTATTACATAAAATTTCTAATAAAATCTTTCCTAAATTCATTCTTTCATTATGGCGTGATTCATGATAGCATCCCACGGATTGATCTTTGTATCCGTCGGATCCTTTGCACTGGGAACAGCTGGATTTCAACACAATAAAATCCTAGAGATATACTTAATGCATGTAAAATTTAGAATGAGACATAAATTTAGAGCTTTGTGTAATATGAAAACATAAACAATGATAAGTCGTTCCATAATTTCTACTTTGAAGAAATAAAATTACAAAAAAAATAGTGTCATGATAGAATGAAAACCCAATATTTACTATATAAAATAAGTTCCTTTAACTAGGCTAATATAGAAATTTCATTGGCATACCTCCAAAGAAATTGTAGCACCAGATGTAGCACCAATATCATAGCCATAAAGCAGTCCTCCGAGAGCTGGGAAAAAGAATCTAAATCCAACCTAGTTAATAAAGTATAAGCAAATAGATGAAAAGAAGATTATTAATTGTTCATATTAAATGCAGTATATGTGCTTGGTTTAGAGGAGAAACCAATCATATGTGCATGGCTTCTATTATAAAAAGAAAACAGAGCACTATAAACTTTTCATTTGAAATATCGAAATCATGTTGATCAAATAAAAAGAAAAAGGAGTAAAACATTATTCTAGAATTAGATGGGGCATTTAAAGAATATTAACAAAAATATTATTGAGAGTGAGATTCTAGATCTTAAAATTTAGTATATGCATGAGGAAGCTAATATTATGTGAGAAAAAGTTGACAGGGGTATTAAGAATTTTGCAAAAAAATGTGTTTGGGGTATCAAAGGGAAAAGCTACTAATAGTAAAAATAATTTGTGGTAAAATAAAAAATGTACACAAAAATATAAAAAAATTTGTGTGACCTGAAAACCCATTTTGACACCCCTAGGTGGAGGCAACTACTTGCGGCGGCAATGACAAAGAATTTACATATATTTGGAAATCCGCCAAATCTAACAATTTCAAAATGCACCAAAAATGAACAAGTGGGTGAATTCCAAATACTTCAAAACTTTTAGTATGCATTTCTTTTACTTCAAACCAAACACAAATATTTTCAAAACCACTACATTTGATATAGTTTACACCCCTTTACTTCAAATCAAATAACCATTTGATACCGAGTGATACCTTTTTGCATCTTAAGAGGATAATGACTTTAGCACTTAGTTACAAATTAAAAAAATATATAATTTGAAGTTCCTTTTCTCTGTAGAGCTCACCACTTGCCAGTCTGCCTCCTCCCAACAGCATATTTGAAGAGCTTTTAATTAATTGTAAGCTGCAGACTTTTGAGTGTTTCAAAGCATCATAAGTTTTGCTAGTACTTGCGGTCAGTATCTGCGTTATCTTATATTATGGAAGTTATCTATAATTCATGCTTGCAGTTCCTCCAGGAGGCGTTATGAAACCATATGCAAACTCGACATCATCATCATAGTTTGTTCAGATTTAGGAATACTTATAAAAGGATGAAGATTTACCAACCAGTCTGAAAAGTTCTATAAAAACTATCAAAATGTGCAAGATTACATCAGTTAAGTAATGCATATACTCACGGGAGAATCGCTGCACTGAGTGAGAAGCTCTGATTTGAGCTATCCCCGTCGATAAGAAGCTCTCTTGTGTCATCTTTGTCAATCTCCGTGCGCTGACCACGAAAGCGCAGAATTAGTGGCCAAATTGATTGGCAAAACTCATACCAATATACCAATTAACATCAAAGGAAAGCACAGAATCTATTCCGAGCCACAGGGGAAGAGAGAGAGAGAGAGAGAGAGAGAGAGAGAGAGTGAAAACTACTCACATGTTGCTTGGATAACCTGGAGAAGAACGAGATTTGGGGTTGCTCCGGATCAGATATCCTCGACGTCATATCGAGAGGGGAAGCGAGTGGGAGATCCCCGGGCTAGGTTTAGACAGCTGCTGCTTCAAAGAAACAAGAACTGCAACGAGAGCACGAACTGGTTGCTCAGCCTGAGGACAAGCCTAGTGCTTTTTTTTTCTTCTTTTAAACTTCCGATTAGAAGCTACGAAGACGCCACCGTTGCCAAAGAAAAAAAAAACGGAATTTATCAGCGTGGCAAATTACGTGCGGACTGCGGAGACACTTGTTTTTATTTAGCGCGACAATTCAACGCGAGAGAGTCGATAGTTTTGGTTAGGTTTTATTTAATCCGGCAGCGGCAGGCTTTCAAGATTCGAGTCGTTTCACATTCTTGCAATGTCGGTTGGTAGGAGGTTTTGAGCAGAATTAAATTTTGTTTTATTTTGTAAAATATTCTTTTTATATTTTTAATTAAAAAATTATAATAAAAAGTTGTTTTATGATGTGAGCAAGTTACGAAATTATTATACAAAAAGTTGCTTTCTGACGTTCTTATATACAAATCATTATTTTTTATTTGAAAAATATAACTGCTGACCTGTTATGCTGCAGCTCCATGCAAATAAATTATTTTGATATCGTTATATATCTTGAATTAAAAAAAATTGTGTAAATATTAATTTTTTGTAAATGTGTATAATAACAATTTAACATTTCTAAATTACAATTGTATGTAATTTTATAAAATATTTTATGCCTTTAAAATATCAAAGCACTCTTAATTTTTTTTTTTAATAATATCATACTTTAATATTATCTTTAAAAAAAGTTATAACATATGATATTACTTTTAAAAAAAATATTTTTGGTAATAAATATAATAATATAAATGATAATTTTTTAAGATTTAATTAAAAAGAGCAAGCTGGCATAAACTCTCGTCGATCACTGAAGGAGCTAGCATAAACTCTACAGCAGTGCAGATTTGGGAAGGTTTATCAGAAATATATTGTTAGGATGCTCGATTTAAGGGTGTTTGAAGTTGTAGGTCTTCAAATGGAAAATTTGTGCGATGTGGCAATAGGGTAGGATTTAGAGGAATAACTCAATAGGGGATTAGAGAATGAACAGCTAAGAGTTGGTGCGAGAATGACCTACTTCAGCGAGAGAAAACGTTCAAATGCGTAATTGCTCTAGAAAGCGGAGTCGAGGTATTTGGATCGGAATAGCGTTGAAGTAGTAAGGGTATATGTGTCCTATTAGTCAAAGGCATCAGCTAATGGATTTGTCCATGCACACTTTCCTGCACCTACATGACACTATTGAACTTCCTCATAGGCAAATCACTAATGTTATACAGTGTTATTCTCCTTTTAACTAGCCAAAAGGCAAAATGTGATTAGGATAGTTTTTAATAAGAGTCATCTAAATATTGTACTTATTATTATTATTATTATTATTTTATACGTAGTCTTTCCTATAGCAATCAGACCCCTATAAATAAAGGGTATGAGTATTTGGTATCATTTTGACAATTGTGAGATCTTATCGCATCTTGAGCACTTTCACGATAGATCCTCTATAGTGGATTCTTCTTGCAATTCTTGCCATTCTTTTACAATAGAACCTCCATTTCCTTAGGATTGACCTGTTAGTAGGGTCAGGTACCATCCATGGATAGATTTAGAGCAGGCAAATATAGGTACTCTTGTTATATAGATATATATAGCATTGTTGTGTACTAAAATATTCATAGTGGTATACATTAAACAAAATTATGTCTTAGCTTTGTACAAATATATAATGCATAGAGACACCATAATATTTAAGCAAAAATCATTAGGCTCGTTGGATTCATCTCATCTAGACACTTGATCGAACTATAAGCATGCAAGATCGGATATCATTTATTTCTTCAATTAGTATCTTAAAGTTTTGAATTATATTTTAAGCATTTGATCTAGGCACATTTGAACTTGGATCACATCACTTTTAATTTCATCTGATTTATCTTATTGAGATGTTTAATTTTACTATAAATTAAAAAAAAAAATCAGAGTTTGGATGGTTTTTAATTTAATTCAACAAGTCTCCATTTTTAATATTACCTAGAGATTCATGCTTGATTAGAAGAGTTTTTTTTTATGACATGTCATCAAAAATTTTATTACTTCTTTATTTTTTTTTATCATTAAAATGTCTATTTTAGATATTGCATTTAAATGTAGGACTTGTGGCTTCAAAAGCATATATGATGGAGTTCTTTCTTTTTTTTACTAACCATGTAGTTTGATGTTGAAGAAGATCAATGTGTTTCATTTAAGGAGTATTCCAACACCACCTCAACATGCTTCATGGTGTCTATTACTTTTTTTTTACTCTGATCAAGAATTATAGGAGTGTCACTTTAGGTTAATGGGTTAGGTTTGAGTTTGACCCAAACTTGACCCATCTTGAACCTGCTTTACTCAAATTAAAGTCTTTTATTATACTGGTTAAAGTTTTTGGCCCGAACCTGCCTAACTCATACTTGATCCATCTAACATGTTTATTATATGGTTTATATAATTTTTTGGATCAACAAGACCCAATTAAGTAAAATATGACATGTTTAACCTAATAATATACCCGTCTCTTTTAACAATATATTTATAACTTTTCAAAATCATAACCTACTTATCATTAGGCAACTATAATGCACCACATCACCTTATGCTCGGTACCGTGACTCGGTACTACTCGGTACCGCTGACGTGGTGCATTCTAACTGGTTTCTGGATGATGTTCTATGTCCGATATCCACACAAAATAATTTCTCCACAACCACAACCCCTACAAAGCATTGGAAAAAATGTTGATATAGAAGTGCTTGAAAGATTTTATTTAGATGTGTACATATTAAGAATTTGTTTGGAAAATTTTTTTATTATTTTATTTTTTAGATCATAATCATAATTTCTATTAAATTATTAAATTTTTTGGTATTTTTATAATTTTTTGTGCTGGAAATTTATTTTTTATAATATTAAAAAATAAATCTTTAAAAAAATACAGTAACTTTCTAAAATAAATTTTTTTTTTTATAATTTTTTTAAAAAACAATCATAAAAAAGTTGTCCCCAAAGAAGCTCAAGTCATTCATAAGAAAAATTTCCCACGTAGCACTTAAGTTTTACTTTTTTAATACAAAAATGTTATTACTTTGTGCTGATAAATTAATTTTTTAAAAAAAAAGTAATTCGAAACCCATATTTACGTTAATCTACATAACCATAAACCCATATTTTTATTTAGCGCGAAAATTCAACGCGAGAGAGTCGATAGTTTTGGTTAGGTTTTATTTTAATCCGGCAGCGGCAGGCTTCGGTCGGTGGATTTAGATTTTAGGCTTTCAAGATTCGAGTCGTTTCACATTCTTGCATTGTCGGTTGTAAAAGGTTTTGAGCAGAATTAAATTTTGTTTTATTTTGTAAAATATTCTTTTTATATTTTTAATTAAAAAAATTATATTAAAAAGTTGTTTTATACAAAAAGTTATTATACAAAAAGTTATTTTCTGACGTTCTTATATATAAATCATTATTTTTTATTTGAAAAATATAACTGCCGAACTGTTGTGCTGCAGCTCTATGCAAACAAGTTACTTTGATATCGTTATATATCTTGAATTAAAAAAAATTGTGTAAATGTTAATTTTTTTTAAATGTGTATAATAACAATTTAACATTTCTAAATTACAATTGTATGTACTTTTATAAAATATTTTATGCCTTTAAAATATCAAAGCACTCTTAATTTTTTTTTTTTTAATAATATCATACTTTAATATTATCTTTAAAAAAAGTTATAATATATGATATTACTTTTAAAAAATATATTTTTGGTAATAATAATAAAATAAATGATAAATTTTTAAGATTTAATTAAAAAGAGCGAGCTAGCATAAACTCTCGTCGATCACTGAAAGAGCTAGCATAAACTCTACATCAGTGCAGATATGAGAAGGTTTATCAGAAATATACCTTTAGGATGCTCGATTTAAGGGTGTTTGAAGTTGCAGGTCTTCAAATGGAGAATTTGTGCGATGTGGCAATAGGGTAGGACTTAGAGGAATGAATCAAGAGGGGATTAGAGAATGAACAGCTAAGAGTTGGTGCGAGAATGACCTACTTCAGCGAGAGAAAACGTTTAAATGCGTAATTGCTCTAGAACGCGGAGTCGAGATATTTGGAGGAATAGCGTTGAAGTAATAAGGGTATATGTATCCTATTAGTCAAAGGCATCAACCAATGGATTTGTCCATGCACACTTTCCTGCACCTACATGACACTATTGAACTTCCTCATAGGCAAACCACTAATGTTATACAGTGTTATTCTCCTTTTAACTAGCCAAAAGGCAAAATGTGATTAGGGTAGTTTTTAATAAGAGTCATCTAAATATTGTACTTATTATTATTATTATTTTATATGTAGTCAAACCTATAGCAATCAGACCCCTATAAATAAAGGGTATAAGTGAGTATTTGGTATCATTTTAACAATTGTGAGATCTTATCGCATCTTGAGCACTTTCACGATAGATCCTCCATAGTGGATTCTTCTTGCAATTCTTACCATTCTTTCACAATAGAACCTCCATTTCCTTAGGATTGACCTGTTAGTAGGGTCAGGTACCATCCATTAATAGATTTAGAGCAGGCAAATATAGGTACTCTTGTTATATAGATATATATAGCATTGTTGTGTACTAAAATATTCATAGTGGTATACATTAAACAAAATTATGTCTTAGCTTTGTACAAATATATAATGAATAGAGACACCATAATATTTAAGCAAAAATCATTAGGCTCGTTGGATTCATCTCATATAGACACTTGATTGAACTATTAGCAGGCAAGATCGCACATCATTTATTTCTTCAATTAGTATCTTAAAGTTTTGAATTATATTTTAAGCATTTGATCTAGGCACATTTGAACTTGGATCACATCACTTTTAATTTCATCTGATGTATCTTATTGAGATGTTTAATTTTACTATAAATTAAAAAAAAAATCAGAGTTTGGATGGTTTTTAATTTAATTCAACAAGTCTTCATTTTAAATATTACCTAGAGATTCATGCTTGATTAGAAGAGTTTTTTTTTATGACATGTCATCAAAAATTTTATTACTTCTTTATTTTTTTTTATCATTAAAATGTCTATTTTAGATATTGCATTTAAATGTAGGACTTGTGGCTTCAAAAGCATATATGATGGAGTTCTTTCTTTTTTTTACTAACCATGTAGTTTGATGTTGAAGAAGATCAATGTGTTTCATTTAAGGAGTATTCCAACACCACCTCAACATGCTTCATGGTGTCTATTACTTTTTTTTTACTCTGATCAAGAATTATAGGAGTGTCACTTTAGGTTAATGGGTTAGGTTTGAGTTTGACCCAAACTTGACCCATCTTGAACCTGCTTTACTCAAATTAAAGTCTTTTATTATACTGGTTAAAGTTTTTGGCCCGAACCTGCCTAACTCATACTTGATCCATCTAACATGTTTATTATATGGTTTATATAATTTTTTGGATCAACAAGACCCAATTAAGTAAAATATGACATGTTTAACCTAATAATATAACTTTTCAAAATCATAACCTACATAATAATTAGATAGATCAATTTTGAGTTAATTTTATATAATTTAGGAAAATTCAAATCCAACCTAAAAAATAATCCAATTTAAAAATTCAATTCGAACCTAAATTGAATAGTAATCAAGTCAAGCCATAACCTTAAATTTTTTTTAAGTCAGGCTATCATGTCATTCATTTATTAACACCCACTAACATTAATTGGGAATGAAAATAAAATTTGAACTTTTTCAATCATCATTCTCATCCACATTGAATTTCATCATTGCCAGACATCCTGCTCTAATGTATGGTCTATGATACTTTTACTTCACTGAGTGGCATTTAAGCATAAGAAAAAATCATTTGATTATTTTTTAATAATGTGGCTGTTAATAAACATGAAACTTACAAACACCAAATCCATATTGATGGCCATAACATTAATATAGATCAAATGCTTCCTTTTCATTGCAAATAATGTCATTCATGAGATTAATCATCTCTAAGTCATAGACATAGGCATACTATCATAGTTGATTTGAGCATTAAAATTTTTGCTTGCTTCATGCACTAAATTAGGTAAAGGATAAAATTAAAAACTTTTATCAACTTGTTATGGGATAAATTTAATTTTAAAGTTTATAGATAGTTACAAATGTGCATACAAATTTGCCCTTTAGAAGTAATTATCCTTGATGTTCATGAGAAGTGCGGAGCTATGTACTAAAATTGGTTTCATTTTAGAAGAAGTATTTGTAAGTAGAGGTGTTGATTCGGGTCAATGGGTCGGGTTCGAGTCGAATTCGGAACTGACCCGACACTAGCTATTTGGGTCAAACCAAACCCGACCTGTTTTTAAAAACGGGAGGTTTTCGGACCAGAACCCGACCCGACATGAATGACCCGGGATTGACCCAAAATTGCTAGTTTTCGGGTCAAAAAGCGGGTCAATCTTCAATTTTCGGGTAAAAAATGGGTCAATCTCGGATTTTTGGGTCAAATATGAGTTTTCGTGTCAATTTCGGGTTGCTGTGTTAACCCGAACTCGACCCGATTTTTAAAACGGTTTGATTTGCTAAACCCGAACCCGACCCGTTTCGGGTATGGGTTGACCCTAACCCGGATTTTTCCGGGTCAGGTTGGGTCAGGTTTCGGTTCGTGTCATAAATTGACACCCCTATTTATAAGTTGTTTGGGATAAGTCCCCATAATGATTTCACATGAGTAAATAGTTTTGTATTTACTTTCTTTTTAGTCAATAGAAAATTATAAAATGAGTACGCAATTATGTTAACCTTTTATTTCACAAGGAGTTGTTGACCTTTGTGATGAAAACAAGTCCAATTGGCACATTATCAACCTTATTTTACTTGAAGCATTCTGCCCACATAATTTAACTCAATCATTGCTCATTTTGTAAAATGAAACGCGGCAAGGGGTTTAGAGTATCAAATTATGAAGGTTCCTACAATAATCTGATCCAAAATTGCACCAAAAGTGAATAACTGGTGCAATGAAAATATTACCATGTGATAAAACAGGCTATGTTTACGTGTCCGGATAATCAAAATTATTTGAAAATGACACTCATATTGTCAAGTCATCACACGAGAAAATGAAAAAAAAAAAAAAAAACACAAGATAAAGTTTTGACACGTACAAGCAACGAGAACTTTTTATTTAAATAAAAAAATCATCAAAGTTCTATACCGTATAATCTCGTTGTTGTCATACTCATTGTTGTGGACTAGAATATACGCGGCGATAGAGTTTTAATTGTTCGTCTTAGCGTTATACGGATATCCAGTTCACACACAGGGAACACAAGATTTTTTACGTGGAAAACCCTTGAAAGGGGAAAAACCACGGGGCCTAGCCCAGTTTAAAAGATTGCACTAGAACTTGAGTTGGTTACAATTGGCTGATTTGTCTCTAAGGACGATCAGATTACAAGTAGCAATTGTACAATAGAAGTCCGAGTGTCAAGTAATGGTCTGACAGTACTTTAGGCTTTAGATGATGATAAGGTAGAAACTTCGGGCCTTAGATGAAGGTCTGGCAAATGTGAGAATCTTCAATGATGGCCTGGCAAAGATGAGAGCTTCAAGTGAAAGACTGGCAGAGCGTAGAGCGACAGGTGATGATCCGGCGGAGCGACGGTGTTAGGTGATGATCCGGTGGAGCACAGGGTGTCAGGTGGTGGTCCGGCGGAGTGACGGCGTTAGGCGGTGGTCCGGTGGAGCACAGGGCGTCAGGTGGTGGTCCGGCGGAGTGACGGCGTTAGGCAATGGTCCGGTGGAGCACAGGGCATCAAGTGGTGGTTCGGTGGAGCACAGGGCGTCAAGTGGTGGTTCGGTGGAGTACAGGGCGTCAGGTGGTGGTTCGGTGGAATGACGGCGTTAGGCGGTGGTCCGGTGGAGCACAGGGCGTCAGGTGGTGGTCCGGCGGAGTGACGGCGTTAGGCGGTGGTCCGGCGGAGCACAGGGCGTCAGGTGGGTGTCCGGCGGAGTGACGGCGTTAGGCGGTGGTCCGGCGGAGTGACGGCGTTAGGTGGTGGTCCGGCGGTGGTCCGACGAAACTCCGGCGGTGGTCGAGGAGGCTAAGAAGTAAGAGCGATCTCCGATCTCTCTCTTTTTTTCTTAAGCTCCGGGGGGTCCTCTTTCAAGAGAAGATGGGGCTCTATTTATAGATTTTGGGAATGGCATAGCCCGTAAATAGGTGGAGGATCAAGGGTTAGTTGGGAGTGGTTGAATGGACGGTTGATCTTGAATCCTACGATTGTGCACCGTTCGTTGGACATTTGAAGGTCTTAAAAATGTCAGAATTTGGCGATCTTGGGCTCGTTGGATTTGTCTCGTCGAGCCGTTCGATTCGAGTATAAGCTCGTTAAAATCGAAGACCGTTTGGTATCTCAAATTGCGGTTTAAACCTTCCAACAGCGCTTCGGGTCCATGATTCGGACCTATTTGGGCTCGGATCGAGTTGAATTTGGTGTCGTTGGGTTCGTATTTCTGAGACGCTCAGTCTGACTGTAAGTTTGCTGAAATCGGAGTTCGGATGGTCTCCGAATTAATTTTTGTAGTTTCCAATTTGATTTTGCATCGAGATTCGCGCCCGACTAAGATAATTTAATGACGACGTATCAGTTGCCCCCCTATTTTCGGACGTCGAAGCCCCATAAGTCCGAAAATATGTGTCTTAGTATTTTTGCTACAGTACCCGGTTGCTGTTGCTACAGTACCGGTTGCGATTGCTACAGGACCGTCGGTTACCGCATAACTTGCGGTAGCTACAGTGCCCGCTGCGGTTGCTACAGTGCCCGCCATAGCAATTTCCCCGGTTGCTACAGTATCCGGTTGCGGTTGCTACAGTTCGCCATAGCAGTTTTCCCACTGCTACAGTGATTTCTGCAAAATGAAATTCTTTCTTTTTTCACGTTGCTACAGTGCCGACGTGCTACAGTGATCTCAGCTTTTTTTTTTTTTTTTTTTTTTTTTTTTTTTTTTTTGAAATAGGGCTGCATGAGGTGGCCCTTAACCGCCCACTTATGGGCGGTTTTAATTAACCACCCATAACTTTTTTTTTTTTGTCATGGAGGGAGAGAGAGAGAGTGAGAGAGTGGGAGAGTGGGAGAATGGGAGAGAGGGAGAGAGGGAGAATGGGAGAGTTTTTTATTTTTATTTTTTATTTTTAATCCTCAAACTCCTCATTTTTTCCTATAAATAGACCCCTCATAGGGCTTTAATCCTTGCACCTTCTCCTTCTCCTTCTCCACTCTTCTCTCAGTAGAGGCCTTCCCCTGCCCCTTGGACAATTCCATTGTCTAATAGCAGGGTCCCTCTTTGCGAGAAAGAGCTTTCTCCTCCTTCTCTTCTCCTCTCTTCTCTCAGTAGAGGCCTTCCCCTGCCCTTTGGACAATTCCATTGTCTAATAGCAGGGTCCCTCTTTACGAGAAAGAGCTTTCTTCTCCTTCTCTTCTCTCAGTAGAGGCTTTCCTCCGTCCTTTGGACAATTCCATTGTCCAATAACAGGGTCCCTCCTTGAGTTGAAGATATCATTTTTTCTTCCTCCTCCTCAAGCTGAGGCCTTCCCCTGGTCTTGTGCAGGCGGTATCCCTTGTACAATTCTAGGGTCCCTCACTGAGTTGAAGAGACCCCTTTTTTTTTCTTCTTCTCCTCTTCCTCTGTTCTTGCTATTGAGGCTTTCCCTCGATTTTTTGAGGCCCCTCTCTTGGCGAGGAAGTCTGGAGATTTCCCCTTCTTCTCTTCTTCCTCTGTCCTTGCTAATGAGGCATTCCCTCGATTTTTCAAGGCCCCTCTCTTGGCGAGGAAGTTCGAAGATTTCCCTTTCTTCTCTTCTCCTTCTGTCCTTGCTATTGAGGCCTTCCCTCGATTTTTCGAGGCCCCTCTCTTGGTGAGGAAGTCCGGAGATTCCCCTTTCTTCTCTTCTCCCTCTGTCCTTGCTATTGAGGCATTCCCTCGATTTTTCGAGGCCCCTCTCTTAACGAGGAAGTCCGAAGATTCACCCTTCTTATATTCTCCCTCTGTTCTTTGAGAGATCATCCGGGGTAGAGTTTGACAAAGGATAAAAATCCGACGAAGGGTGGAAATTCTACCCATCGTCGGACTTCTTGCCTCTTGGTGAGGAAGTCCGGAGATTTCCCTTTCTTCTCTTCTCCCTCTGTCCTTACTATTGAGGTCTTCCCTCGATTTTTCGAGGCCCCTCTCTTGGCGAGGAAGTCCAGAGATTTCCCCTTCTTTTCTTCTTCCTCTGTCCTTGCTATTGAGGCATTCCCTCGATTTTTCGAGGCCCCTCTCTTGACGAGGAAGTCCGAAGATTCCCCCTTCTTATATTCTCCCTATGTTCTTTGAGAGATCATCCGGGGTAGAGTTTGACAAAGGATAAAAATCCAACGAAGGGTGGAAATTTGGCGTCGAGTAGAATTTTGACGTCCGGTGAAAGCACGGCGAAAGTCCATCGACGGCAAGAAGTCCGACGATGGGTAGAATTTTGCTGACGAGCAGAAGTCCGATGTCGGGTAGAAGTACTGTGTCGGGTAGAAGACCGATGAAAGTTCGTCGACGAGCAGAAGTCCGCTAACGACTATAAGTCCGACGTCGGGTAGAAGTATTGAGTCGGGTAGAAGGCCGACGAAAGTCCATCGACGGGCAATAGTCCGTTGATAGGTAGTAGTACGACGGCAGACAGAAGTCTGATGTCAGGTAGAGGTGCAGCGTTGGGTAGAAGAACGACGAAAGTCTGTCGACAGGTAGAAGTCTGACGACGGTTAGTAGTCCGACGGCACACAGAAGTCTGACGCCGGGTAGAAGACCGACGAAAGTCCATCGACGGGCAGAAGTCCGACGACGAGTAGAAGCTTGATGACGAGCAGAAGTTTGACGACGGGTAGGAGTCCGATGACTAGCAGAAGTCAGATGACAATGAGAAGTCTGACGTCGGGTAGAAGTCCTATCTGAGGTTGTATGCCGGAGCCTTGTTCGACGACGTTAACTTGTGTGGAAGAGGTCGAGAGAATCCACCAAGGATGTGAGACCTATCCGAGGTTATATGTCGGAGCCTTTGTTCGACGATGTTAACCTGTGTGGAAGAGGTCGAGAGAATCCACCAAGGATGTGAGACCTATCCGAGGTTATATGTCGGAGCCTTTGCTCGACGACGTTAACCTGTGTGGAAGAGGTCGAGAGAATCCACCAAGGATGTAAGACCTATCCGAGGTTGTATGTCGGAGCCTTTGCTCGACAACGTTAACCTGTGTGGAAGAGGTCGGGAGAATCCACCAAGGATGTAAAACCTATCCGAGGTTATATGTCGGAGCCCTGCTCGACGACGTTAACCTGTGGGGAAGAGGTCGGGAGAATCCACCAAGGATGTAGGACCTATCCGAGGTTGTTTGCCAGAGCTCTGCTCTATGACGTTAACCTGTGTGGAAGAGGTCGGGAGAATCCACCAATGATGTAGGACCTATCCGAGGTTGTTTGCCAGAGCTCTGCTCGATGACGTTAACCTGTGTGGAAGAGGTCGGGAGAATCCACCAAGGATGTAGGACCTATCCGAGGTTGTTTGTCAGAGCTCTGCTAGATGACATTAACCTGTGTGGAAGAGGTCGGATCGGACTTCTCTGAGGCCGATCATCTTGCGATTGAGATGCAATAAAGATTTCGTACTTCTCAAATCAAGGATTTTAGGATTGAGATTCACAGCTTGTGTGAATATGTCAACATGATTTTTCTTGAAGAATGTGATAATTCAACTCAACGAAGGAATATATTTTTACAATATCAAACAAAGACATACCTCCCTAAGATAACTTAGGGCTGAAAAAGTTACAAACACCACAAACAAGCAAGAGTCAAATGATGTTCACTACTGAAGATAAAAATCACACAATACTGAAGACATAATACATAAAATAAATAGCACGATTGTGCTCTACTGATAGTACTTGCGGAGATTGTCAATATTCCAGGTCTGAGGGAGCATCTTTCCTTCAGCATCCTTTAATTTGAAAGTACCAGGCTTCACCATAGCTGCTACCAAGTATGGACCTTCCCAAAGGGGGGAGAGTTTATTGCGTTGAGGGCCTTTTCCTGCTGCCTCGATGCTGCGTAGAACAAGATCTCCAATTGATATACGCCGTGTTTTCATTTTTCTGTTATAATGTTGGGCAACTCTCTGGTGATAGGCAGCAACCTTAAGCATCGCCTTGTCTCTTGCTTCTGGAAGAAGGTCTAGGTTATGTCTGAGCTTTTCATCATTGGCGTTGAAGTCAAAAGTTTGAACTCTATGACTTGGGACTCCAATGTCGACGGGAATGATAGCCTCCGTTCCAAAGCAGAGGTTGTATGGTGTTTCTCCTGTTGGAGTCCTTGCCGTAGTACGATAGGCCCAAAGGACGTTTGGGAGTTCGTCAGCCCATTGCCCCCCAGCCTTATCCAGCCGTGTCTTCAATCCTCTCAAAATGGTTCGATTAGTGACCTCTGTTTGTCCATTAGTCTGAGGATGGGCTACAGCCGTGTGTACTAGTTGAATGTGGAGATCTTTACAAAATGTGGTGAAGATCCTTCCGGTGAACTGTGTTCCGTTATCGGTGATAACTTTTGCTGGAATGCCAAAGCGACATATTATATTCTTTCATAAGAATTGTTTGGCATTTGCTTCAGTGATCTTCGCCAGAGATTCTGCTTCTACCCACTTTGTGAAATAGTCTACAGCCAAGATGATGAATTTCCGCTGTCCCGTGGCTATAGGAAAGGGTCCTAATATGTCAATCCCCCCACTGGGCGAAAGGCCAGGGACTCTGTAATGTTGATATCTCTATGGCAGGCAGGTGGGTGAGGTTGGCATGTAGCTGGCAACTATTATATTTTCGCACGAGCTCTAGTGCGTCCTGTTTCATCGTTGGCCAGTAAAATCCTTGTCTCAGGATTTTTTGGGCTAACGCTCTTCCACCCAGGTGTTCTCCACAAATGCCAGAATGTACTTCTCGGAGTGCATAATTTGACTCTGAAGGAGGAAGACACTTGAGATAGGGTCCTGAGAAGGCTCGTTTGTATAATTTTTCATTGACAATAGTAAAATTTGCTGCCTGCCTCCGAAGTCGTGCTGCTATTGTCGGGTCTTCAGGAAGAACACCTTTTTGTAAGAAAGTTAGAATGGGATCGATCCAGGATGTCTCCCTCGACTCATCTATTGATTGTATTATCCATGAGCCTGGAATATTCGGGAAGTGAATTTCTTCAATATACTTTCTCTTGAAAGTATCACCAGTTGTCGAGGTAGCTAGTTTAGAGAGGGCGTCTGCTCGTGCGTTTTGCTCTCGTAGAATATGGATAATCTCATATTTGTTTATACTAGCTAAGAGCAATTTTACTTCATCACAATATAGAGCCAGTTGAGGGTTGTGGATGTCAAACTCGCCCTTCACCTGTGAGGAGATTAATTGTGAATCAGTGTAGATCATCAGGTTTTGCACTTCACAGTTGATTGTCAGCCTCAGACCGGCAATAAGAGCTTCGTATTCTGCCACGTTGTTTGTTGCAGGGAATTTGAATCGGAGTCCGTATTCGAGAGCAACTTGTTGTGGAGAGATTAGCAGAACTCCTGCCCCGGCGCCAGAAATTCCAAAGGCTCCATCAACATACAACGTCCAGCCCGGGGGTGAAGGAGAAGCGCTTGTTTGATCGTTAGACATTGAGATGGTGCATTCTACCACAAAATCTGCAAGTGCTTGTGATTTGATATCGGGCCTAGGAAGATAGTGAATGTCGAATTCTCCTAGTTCTACAGACCACTTGATGAGTCTGCCCGAGGCTTCTGGTTTTTGCAAAATATTTTTTAGTGGCAAATTTGTATAGACTCCAATTGTATGGGCTTGAAAATAAGGACGAAGTTTTCTGGCTGAGTATACTAACTCCAAAGCTGTCTTATCTGCTGAGGGATATCGTCCTTCTGTTTCAGATAAGATCTTACTGACATAATATATAGGTCGTTGTATAGCATTCTCTTCCCGGACCAAGACTGAACTGATTGCCTGGGTGGAAACAACCAAGTACAAATATAATTTTTCTCCCGGAACTGGTTTTGAGAGTAACGGAGGTGAGGCTAGATAGGTTCTGAGTTGCTCAAAGGCCTCCTGACATTCATCAGTCCATTGAAATCCTGAGCTACGAGCACCTCTAAGGATTTTGAAGAAGGGAAGATATCTATCTCCAGAGCGAGCTAAGAAGCGAGAGAGTGCTGCAATTCTTCCATTCAATCTTTGTACATCTTTGATGTTTCTGGGAGGCACCATATCCCTTAGAGCCTTAATCTTCTCAGGATTGGCCTCAATTCCTCGGTTGGTAACCATAATCCAAAAATTTTCCCAAGGCTACTCCAAACGCACATTTGGAGGGGTTGAGGCGCATGTTGTATAATCGAAGGAGATAGAAATATTGCTCCAAATCAGAAATATGCTGAGATTTTTCAAGACTTTTCACCAGCATATCATCTACATAGACCTCCATTGTATGCCCTATAAGGTCTTTAAACACCTTATTCATGAGGCGCTGATATGTGGCTCCTGCATTCTTTAATCCGAAGGGCATAACCTGGTAGCAGTACAGTCCTCTGTCTGTTTGAAAAGCAGTTGCCTCCTCATCCACAGGATTCATTCTTATTTGATTGTAGCCCGAGTAAGCATCCATGAAGCTCAGCATTTGATGTCCGGAAGTGGCATCAACAAGTTGGTCGATTCGAGGGAGTGGAAAGCAGTCTTTCGGACATGCCTTATTGAGGTCTGTGTAATCAACACACATCCTCCAAGCTCCATTAGTCTTTTTTACCATCACCACATTTGCCAGCCATGTGGGATAGTGCACTTCTCGTATGAATTCAGCCTCTAAGAGCTTGTCGACTTCTTTCTCAATAGCTTCTTGGCGTTCCGGTGCAAAACTTCGCTTTTTCTGAATAACCGGTTTGTATGTTGGGTTTGCATTGAGAGAGTGTACAATTACTTCAGGGCTGATTCCGGGCATGTCTGCCGGACTCCAAGCAAAGATGTCTTGATTTCTTCATAAGAATTCTACATATTTTATCTTCTCTTCCTCCAAGAGTAATGATCTGATCTGTATAGTCCTTGAAGGATGTTCATCGGATAGGGAGATACGAATAAGATCTTCGACGGGGGAGGCCTTCTGAGGAATATTATCATTTCGTAGATCAAAGTCTTCGATACTTAAGGTAATTGATGGGCGTGGTTGAGCCTGTCGAAGATAGCAGGATTGTGCCTCTTGTTGATCTCCTCGTACTTCACCAGTCCCTGATGGGGTGAGAAATTTCAGTCTGAAATGTGGGATTGAAGCAATGATCCCGAAGATTGACTGTAATGGTCTTCCAAAGATAGCATTGTATGCTGACTCCGACTTCACAACAATAAACTGGATGGAGTGTGTGGCTTGTCGAGGGAATTCTCCCAGCATAACAGGAAGGTTTATCATACCTTCTACTCGTACAGGTCGATTATCAAATCCATATAGAGGGCCTGCAGCGGGTTGAAGCTTCTCTCGAGCGAGGCCCATGTTGAGAAATGTGGAGTAGAATAGAACATCTATGGAACTTCCGTTGTCAATCAAGATCCTTTTGACTTTATAGCATGGGTCGCCGATCCCTGCACTTATTACGAGTGGGTCATGATGAGGGGTATTTACTCCCTCTAAGTCAGAATCATCAAAAGTAATGGAATGATCAGCACGAGACTTCTTTGGTGTTGGTTCTTTGGTGGCCGCAATCAAGACTTGACTCGGCATTATAGGCCCCCCGGCAATAGTTTGAATTTCACCAACTATTTGTCGATTATCAGTCGACTGTCTTTGTTGTCGATTCTGCCCCCCAGCTGGAGCATCATCATCTCGTACTGATGGATTCTTGATGAATTGTCGGAGATATCCTTGTCGGATCAGTCTTTCGATTTCTTCCTTGAGCTGTCTACATGCTTCGGTAGTATGACCATGGCTCCGGTGGAAGTGGCAATATTGTTCCTGGTTTCCGACATTGGGCTTCAAAGGTTGTGGCCACTTTACGCTCTCCTGGTCTCGGATGGCCATCAACACATTTGCTCTGGATACATTAAGCGGTGTGTACTCCTTCTCTTGACGACGCTCTCGTTGTGGCTGTGAGGGTCGAGAGGGAAGATTATAGTTCCCCTGCTTCTTCCGTTGTGAGGATGGATTTTCTATTCCTGGTGTACTTTTTCGCTTCCCAGTTGTTTGTTCAAACTGCTTTCTATGAGCGTTAATAGCTTCGTCGGCAGAGATTTGAGCTTCTAGACGATGGATCAGGTCCGTATATGAATGGACCGTATCTCGCATGAGTGCTGAGTAGAATGGTCCAGGACGAAGCCCTCCGAGGAATATGCCTCTAAGTAATTCGGGATCTACCCCTGGAATTTGCCGAGCTTCTGTAGAAAATCTTTGAAAGTACTCCTTGAGGGATTCATTTTCATTCTGACGAATTCCTGAGAGGTGGGAAGAGTCTTTGACCATCCTCCGATTTGCAACAAAATGTTCGACAAATATTTTGGCTAATTTGACGAACATTGGGATAGATCCGGCGGGGAGTGAATAGAACCATGTTCGAGCTTGCCCTTTGAGGGTAGCTGGGAAGACTTGGCATAAAAGCGCATCAGAGGCTTGTTGGATGTGCATTATGATTCTATAGTGATCGATATGTTTGTACGGGTCAGATGTCCCGTCATATGAATCGATGTTCGGAAGTTTGAACCTTGCTGGAATAGGGTGTTGAAGGATGGCTTCAGTCAGGGGTGATGAATCCTGAAAATCTCTATGATGAAGAGATTGTCTTATATTTCCAATAGGGAATTCTTCTTGTACTAGTCTTCGTAATTCATGCCGTAGGGCATTACTGGGGAGTTCGGCGATGTGTTGCCGAGTTAAATCTTCGGGGGCATCCAGAGGAATGTGATGTTGGCGGCCTACTCGCGAAGGATGTGTAGAGCTTGCTGTGTCAGCAAGCTCATTTTCCGGACGTGTTGGAGGACGCATTCTTGATGGTGGAAGGGGAACTTCGACATGAAGAACATCTTCAAATTCTGGTGGGTCTCGAGGAAGAGGTATATCTTCTTGAGGTGCTAGTGTCGGTCCTCGAGTTTCTCGTAGGAGTTGAAGGATCTCATTATGCGAGTCCTCCATTTTTCTGATACGATCTTCCAGTGATGGCCTTGAAGTTTCTTCTCCGACAGGGTTTCGACTACCAGGGTGAAAAGAGGCAGATGCCTGACGTCCTTGATTCAGGGACTGATTTCGAGATTGATGTGAATTGGAGCGGGAGGCTCCAAGGATGCGATTACTACGCCTGTTGACCATGGCGGAGATGCTTCAGGATAGTGGGATTATCGTTTCCCACAGACGGCGCCAAACTGTTGTGGACTAGAATATACGCGGCGATAGAGTTTTAATTGTTCGTCTTAGCGTTATACGGATATCCAGTTCACACACAGGGAACACAAGATTTTTTACGTGGAAAACCCTTGAAAGGGGAAAAACCACGGGGTCTAGCCCAGTTTAAAAGATTGCACTAGAACTTGAGTTGGTTACAATTGGCTGATTTGTCTCTAAGGACGATCAGATTACAAGTAGCAATTGTACAATAGAAGTCCGAGTGTCAAGTAATGGTCTGACAGTACTTTAGGCCTTAGATGATGATAAGGCAGAAACTTCGGGCCTTAGATGAAGGTCTGGCAAATGTGAGAATCTTCAATGATGGCCTGGCAAAGATGAGAGCTTCAAGTGAAAGACTGGCAGAGCGTAGAGCGACAGGTGATTATCCGGCGGAGCGACGGTGTTAGGTGATGATCCGGTGGAGCACAGGGTGTCAGGTGGTGGTCCGGCGGAGTGACGGCGTTAGGCGGTGGTCCGGTGGAGCACAGGGCGTCAGGTGGTGGTCCGGCGGAGTGACGGCGTTAGGCAATGGTCCGGTGGAGCACAGGGCATCAAGTGGTGGTTCGGTGGAGCACAGGGCGTCAAGTGGTGGTTCGGTGGAGCACAGGGCGTCAGGTGGTGGTTCGGTGGAATGACGGCGTTAGGCGGTGGTCCGGCGGAGCACAGGGCGTCAGGTGGTGGTCCGGCGGAGTGACGGCGTTAGGCGGTGGTCTGGCGGAGCACAGGGCGTCAGGTGGGTGTCCGGCGGAGTGACGGCGTTAGGCGGTGGTCCGGCGGAGTGACGGTGTTAGGTGGTGGTCCGGCGGTGGTCCGACGAAACTCCGGCGGTGGTCGAGGAGGCTAAGAAGTAAGAGCGATCTCCGATCTCTCTCTTTTTTTCTTAAGCTCCGGGGGGTCCTCTTTCAAGAGAAGAGGGGGCTCTATTTATAGATTTTGGGAATGGCATAGCCCGTAAATAGGTGGAGGATCAAGGGTTAGTTGGGAGTGGTTGAATGGACGGTTGATCTTGAATCCTACGATTGTGCACCGTTCGTTGGACATTTGAAGGTCTTAGAAATGTCGGAATTTGGCGATCTTGGGCTCGTTGGATTCGTCTCGTCGAGCCGTTCGATTCGAGTATAAGCTCGTTAAAATCGAAGACCGTTTGGTATCTCAAATTGCGGTTTAAACCTTCCAACAGTGCTTCGGGTCCATGATTTGGACCTATTTGGGCTCGGATCGAGTTGAATTTGGTGTCGTTGGGTTCGTATTTCCGAGACGCTCAGTCTGACTGTAAGTTTGCTGAAATCGGAGTTCGGATGGTCTCCGAATTAATTTTTGTAGTTTCCAATTTGATTTTGCATCGAGATTCGCGCCCGACTAAGATAATTTAATGACGACGTATCACTCATGAATAAGCGTCAATCTTGTTGTTGCAAGGAGCCTCATTTTACATTATTAAAAAAAAAAAATCTTTAAACCAAAATATCTTGATCATCTAGTTTGTAGCTTCTTTATAACCTAGCTCTATCTCCCTTTTTTTTTTTCGCCTTCTCCACTTATGTTTTGACCCAAATACTTGAAATCATCTGCAACAAAGGAACGAGAAATCATGGAAACTCATTGGAGAGGCCTCAACAAGACCTTGCCATCTTTGTCTGTCCCTACACAAAACTAGTGAATCCCAAGAGAACTGCGAAGAGGTGAAGAATGTGTGACAAGAGCTAATTATAAAAGCATGGTAGGAGCTCTAAAAATTTTTGACCATCATATCATCAATATAAAGTTCTATAGTATGACTGATGAATTCTTTGAAGATGTTAGTAAGTAACATCAATATTTTTTCATTCAATCAACATGACCTAATTGCAGCATAAGTCTTTACTATTATGGAATGAAGTTGTTTCTTTATTGAACATTAATTTTTCTCTCATAGTAATTTGAACTATTATGGAATGAAGTTGTTTCTTTATTGAACATTAATTTTTCTCTCATAGTAATTTGAATGGGAATCCATGAAGCTAAGTATTTGATATATAAAAGTAGCATCTACCAATTGGTCTACTTGAGAAAGCGGAAAACTATCTTTTGGTTAAGTTTTTTTATTTATATATAAAATTAGCATAATTTATATACATCCTCCAAGCCTTTTGGACCATAATTACTTCCATCAATAAGGTCAGATAATAAACTTCACAAATGAATCTAGCATCCAAAAGTTTATCAATTTCTTGTTCTTTTGAACAATAGGTTTGAATATTCGTTTTGTTTGCAAAGTATGTGATTATTTCAGGATTAATCATAGGTGCTTTAAGTAAAAATGACATTATTTTATCATAAAAATTCTATATACTTCAATATCTCCTCATAATGAATAAAGCTTGCTTATATTGTATGTGCAGGATGCTCATTTGATAGTGAAATGTGAACTAATTTCTCTATAGGAGAAACCCTATGTAGTATATATTTATTTCAAAAATCAAAGTTCTCATCGCTCGAGATAGCTAACAGTCATGGTTGAGCTTACGTGAGATAACATGTTTGTGCTAATTGTTGTTTTCTCATTATTTGTCAACCTTGGTGTGAGTTGGAAACTTTGTCGTTAAATATTGGTCAAGTATGTGGCACATAAGCGATATTGCCAAAGATTAGATAAATAGTCTTTCAAAGATAACATTATAGGTTGTTTCTAGCTTTACTATAATAAATTGAATCAAATGAGAAGTTTATTGAGAAAATGCTATGAAAGTGATAGGAAGGGTGATTGTTTCCTTTACTTTTAGTGGTCGATTATCAAATTCATATAATGGTCCATATGCTGGTTAGAGTTTCACTGTTTCTAGACCCTAGTTAAGGAATATAGAGCAGACCAATGTATCAATAGAGCATTTATTATTATTTATGATTCTTGTAACATTATAACATGTAATTTCCAATCTCGATGTTGATAATAAATGGATCTTGATGTGGAATTTAAAGCCCTTCCAAATCAGAATCATTAAAAGTGATAGAAAGATCAATACAAGATTTCTTTATCATTAGCTCATTGATAGTAAGGAGATTTCCTCAATTATAGGGCTTTCTAACAATAATCTCAATTTCTTCAACCATTTTTTTCATGACATACACCTTCTCTATTGATTTTGCCTTTATTTTATCATATTATTTGATGGATTTTGAGTAAACATGCGAAGATAATCCTGTTGAATTAACCTCTTAATTTCCTCTTTCAATTGTTAGCATATCTACATTGAAAATGAAAACATTTCTTCTGATTTCTTAAATTTAGTTTTAAGGGATGATGCCACTTAACATTGTAATCATATTGTATTACCATTAAGATATTAACTCGAGATGTATTTAGTAGCATATGTTCCTTCAACTATTTATATTACTTCTATTGTCGTCGTGGATTATGTTATCTTTCATGTTGGGCTACATAGGGACGAAAGATTTGATTTTTTTTTATCATATTTTATTCATTAAGATTTTTAAGAAATACATTCTTGAGCATTCTTTCACTTGCTAGACGATTGCTCAAACTATTTTTGATGTGCATTGATAACTTTATCGACTTATATATATAATTTTAGTCAATGAATAAAATCATTGTAGAAACAAACTGCCTCTCACATCAATGAGTATGATAGTCATGGGTGAAAACCTCAAAGAAAGATGATGTAGAAAAAATCATGGTCAACTCTTGAAATTTGACAAGTTTTAGAAGAAAACATTTGAAAGTGTTGTTTTTATTATTCTAATTTATTTTGGCTGATCGTTAAAAGATGAGAGGAATATTTTTTGATTCTTTGAGTGACAATAAAATTTTCAACAAATATCGATTAAGGTGGTTGAAGTTGTGGATATTATTATTGGAGAGTACGTAGAAGCGTGTATAAGCTCGATCTTTTGGGTATGCATGATAGTCATGCAATGATATCATAACTGAATGATATTGGGCTTGTTAGATTTGTTTCATTAAGTCACATGATTTGACTACATGCACGAAATATTTAGAGATCACTTATTATTCAATTAACGTTTAGAGATTTCCAACTATAATTAAAGTGTTTGAATTGGATTTATTTAGACACATATCAAATCATTTGTAGTGTTGATGGGTTTCTTTCATCGAGATGTTGAATTCCATTATAAATTCATTGGAATTGATGTTCATATGTCCTTGAATTTAATTCTGAAAATTTTCAAATTTACTCGAGATTCATGTTGATAAAGAAAATTTTCTATAGAACTATCAATCTTTGATTTGATTTCGAGCCTATATGAGCCGATTTATCTACAATCAAATTTAAATCAAGTAAACAAATTGGCTCAAAACTCTACTAATTTGTTATCCAAACTTGATTTATACTACTAGTTTTTTTTTTTGGATAGCTTTCTTACAACTTTTTAAAGTAATTTTTTAATAAAAAATTAAAAAACTATTTTAAAAAGCAGAAAAAAGCCGTCCCAAACGAGCTTAAAATTAATCCAAATTTGATTTTTGAAGCCATCTTCAGGGTTCGTTTGGGACGGATTTTTTATTGCTTTCTAAAACGAAGTTTTAGTACAAATTTTTTTATTTTGTACTAAAACTCTATTTTAAAAAACAATAAAAAAAATCGACCCAAACGGAAACCTCAATCTAAAATATCAGCTTTGTGAGATGCCATATGGCTTGAGTAGGCGATTTTGTTCTTCCCTCCACCCCTTCCCGGCCGCCTTGGCCGTTGCTTCGTCTCCATCTCCGCATGGAGTTGGACGCAGCTAATTTCCCCCCTCTTCCAGGTTCTTCGATCCTTGGTGCAGCTCCGAAGGCACTTCCTCACTCTTATGCTGACAATCTGGCCAGCCCCTCCGTGAAAGATGTCGATTTCCCGATGTCTTTTGTCTCTCCGACCCAAAAGCTCTCCTTCAAGGCTGCGGATTTTTCGGAAGGAGCTACCATCTGGACTCACTCCCTTGTCGGATATTCGTTAGGGCAACGTCCTTATTACGAGCGACTGCTTGCGGCGATGAACAGGACTTGGTCTCTGAAAGGTTCCTTTTCTCTTCTTTCTATGGCGGATGGCTTTTTCCTCCTCAAATTCACTTCGGCGGAAGATATGGAGATGGTTTTCTCGGGCGGTCCCTGGTTCCTTCTCGGTAAACCCTTCGTTTTGCAAAAATGGAACCCAAAATTTAAGCCAAAGAGGGATGAAGCTGCTCTTATTCCCATTTGGATTAAGATTTTGGATCTTCCACTAGCTTTATGGACTCCTTCAGGTATATCTAAAATCGCGAGCTACATTGGTATACCTTTATCTGTTGATAGCCTCACTGCTAGAAGAACTAGATTGACGTTTGCTAGAGTCTGTGTGCAAATTAGCAAGAATTCGCCTTTACCTGAAATTATTCCGCTTGATATGGATGGAGAAGATTTGAACCTACAAGTTGTGTATGACTGGAAGCCCATTCCGTGTGAGGGTTGTGGTTCTCTGTTTCACCCGTTTGCTATCTGTTCCTCTAATCCTAATCCTAAACCGACTCTGCCTCCTCGTGTTATTCGTGGGAGAAGCAAGAGCAGAAAGCCGACTTCTAGGTCGATTGGAACCTCCAAACCCCCTCTTCCTCCCACCAGAAACTCTTCTCCATTCAACAATCAGATGGATAATCAACCACCTTCCATTCTTTCTTCTGATTTACCTTCTTCGTCGGGTATCTTGCCGCACAATGATCAGCGGGATTCCCTCCTGGAGCCCAACCCTCCTCATATTGATTTACATATTCCCAATCTAAATCTCCCCAACACTGATACTTCTCCCACAAAACCGGCATCTTCTACAAATTGTCTTCTTCCCTCTCAAGTGGTTCTGGCTAACAGCTTTGCTACTCTCCTGATGGATAATACCAATCTGGAGATTGTGAAAGTGGTTGAAACGTTAGAGGATGCAGATCCTTCGAGCGCTTCAAAAACCGAATCCATTAACCAACAATCAGCTAGTTCCTCTTCTAAACACCTTCCTATTAAGATAGACAAAACTCCTCCTAAAAAGTCCAAAGCCAAATCCACTGCCAAAAAGGCAAAAAAATCTCGATAACTTATGTTCCTGTCGAATTTTGCTTCCTGGAACGTGAGGGGTTTCAATAACCCTATTAAGGTTGGGTTGTGTAAAGACCTTATTAAAGCTCATAGTCTTAAGCTTCTGGCTGTTTTGGAAGCCAAGATTCACCCCTCTTGGGCTTCTGATCCGTGGTTTGTGCATTCTCATTCCCTCTTTGAGAATGAAAATAGTTGTGACAATTTCAGTTTAGCTTCTCCGGGTAGAATTTGGATTAAATGGGACCCTTCTCAGGTCTCCTTTTCTCCATCTTTCTACTCTTCCCAAATCATACATGGTACCTTTTCTTCTGGATCTTCTCCTCCTATTGTCTTAACTGTGATTTATGCCGCCAATCATCCTGAAGACAGGAAAGAGCTCTGGGATAATCTCCTGACGTTATCACACAGTATTAACCTTCCTTGGGTTATTATGGGCGACTTCAATTGTTGTAGATACGAATCTGAAAAGGTTGGTGGTGTTCCTCTGGTGCAGGGGAGACTGGATGAGTTGAATAACTGTATTTTTGATTGTGGCTTACAAGACCTGGCTTCTGTTGGTCTTTTATTTACTTGGTATAATCAAAGGGTGGATCTTCCTATCCACATCAAGCTTGATAGGATTTTGGTGAACTCTGCTTTCATGGATTACTTTCCCTCTTCTTTCTACAAGATTGATCCTCCTAATGGTTCTGATCACTCTCCTATTATTCTGATATCTAAACAAGAGGAAAAGAAGTTCACCAGATTCATGTTTAAAAATTTCTGGCTTAATCAAGATGGGTTTTGGGAGATTTTAATTAATGCTTTTGACAATCCTTTCAATGCTAGCCCTATCAATGCCTTTTACAAATGTTTAAGGCAAGTCAAAACTGATATTAAAAAGAAGAATTGGTCTTCTTCTTCTTTTCTTTCCATGGCTATTTTTGAGGCTAAGAGGTCTCAGCTCCATCTACTTAATGAAATTCAATGCAACCCTCTTGATCATGGTCTTAATTCTGCTCTGAAAGATGCCAATGATAAATTAGGGAGGTTACAGGACAACTGGTCCTCTTGGATTAAGCAGAGAGCTAAAGCCTTTTGGCTCTCTCAAGGTGAGGATGATCTTGGCTTTCTTTATGCTAAGATTAGAGCCCGGCATAACAGAAACAATATTAAGGAGATTATTTCTCCTAATGGGACTCTCTCCTCTTATAGTGAAATTGCTGGTGCCTTTGTGGATTACTATTCTGAGTTGTTTAATGCTCCACCTTCTGCTGAGGAGTCTTTTGGTAATATTCCGGTTGGGGAGGTGATCCCCTCCCACCTGGTGGATTCTCTGGTAGCTCCTATCTCTGAAAAAGAAATTAAAGATGTTGTTTTTGCGGGTAATGCTGATTCTTCTCCTGGTCCGGATGGGTTCTCTTTTGCTTTTTATCAAAAATCTTGGCACATCATTGGGTATTATATTTGCATTGCGGTTAAGCATTTCTTTTCTTCGGGTTGTATGCCTAAAGGGGCTAAAGCTACTGTGATTACTTTGATTCCTAAAGGCTCACATTCTTCTTCTATTGCGGATTTTAGGCCAATTTCCCTTTGTAATGTGTTCTATAAAATCATCTCCAAGATTATTGCAAACAGAATGAAACTGATTATGCCTTACATTATTCATGAGAGTCAGTCGGGTTTTATTGCGAATAGAATTTCGACTGACAATATTATATTGGCCACGGAAGTGCTTAAACAGTATAAAGGTCATCACAAGTTTTTTTGTGCAAAACTGGATATCAAAAAAGCATTTGACTCTATTTCTAGATATTTTCTTTTGGATAGACTCAGGAGGAAAGGCTTTCCTGATCTTTTTATCAAATGGATTCGTGGTTGCATTTCTGATGTCTATTTCTCAATTTGCATCAATGGTTCGTTAGAGGGCTTCTTTAAATCCTCTACTGGTCTTCGTCAAGGTTGTCCTTTATCTCCTTTGCTATTCTGTATTGCCATGGATGGTTTATCCCATTGCCTCAATAATAATCCCTTTGCTTCTTTTGCGGGGTTTAAGCATAAAAGCTTCTGTTTGTCCCACCTTATGTATGCTGATGATTTACTTGTTTTTGGTGAGGCATCTTTGTCCAATATTGCTTGCCTTAAAAAGATTCTGTCTCATTTCAAGGATGCCTCGGGTCTCTGTATGAACCCTGCTAAGAGCTCTATTTTATTCTCCAAGGCTGTTGACAATCAGGAGGTGTTGGCTAATTCTCTGGGGATCTCTAACCTTGAGGATCTTTTCACCTATCTGGGCATTCCCATCACTACTCAAAGACTCAAATTTTCTCACTTCCAACCCCTACTGAGCAAACTCTCTGCTCTACTTGAGGGTTGGAAAGTTAAGTTTCTTTCTTTTGCAGGGCGTGTTCAATACATTAAATTCACGATTGCTAACACCATTGCTTACTGGATTAGAGGTGCTATTTTACCCAAATCTTGTCAAAAATGCATTTCAAGGATTTGTTCTAAATTTCTGTTCTTTGGCAATCTGACGGACAAAAAGATGCATATGATCTCTTGGAAAAGTGTTACTAAGCCTAAGTCTAGGGGAGGGCTGGGTATTCCCTCCCTGGATTCGATGTATCATGCTGTTTCATTTTCTTTTATTTGGAGAATGATTAATTCTAAGTCTCTGGTGAGCTGCTGGTTTAAAAATTTGTATGAATCTCCTTGGAAGCCACCTCCTCCTTCGGCTTCTAAATTTTGGAAACTTATCTGTTTCAAGGCTTTTGGTTTTAAGAATTTGGTTAGCTTCAAAGTTGGCAAAGATTGCAATTTCTCTTTATATTGGGATCCTTGGTTTTATGGTGAGCAGCTGGGTTCTAATTCTGTTCCCACTTCTGGGATGGGTTGCTGTGTGAAGAATGTGATTATGAATGGGAGATGGAACCTTCCTAGCTCTTGGCCAAATAATATCTGTTCCAGAATTTTAAGTATTCCGATTCTGGATGATGACAACTTGACTTGGTTGGGTTCTTCTAAGCCCTCTTCTAAGTTTTTCTCTTCCCATTTCTATTCTTCCTTTGATAAGGTGGAATGGTATCAGTTTATTTGGCACAAAAAGCACGCCATTCGTTTTGCTTGCTATGCTTGGATGGCGATTCTGGGGAAACTTAAATGTGCAGATTCGTTGATTAGGAGAGGGCTGCAGGTTGATCCAGTTTGTAATTTCTGCTTGGGTTTACCTGAAACACATTCACACTTATTTTTTGGGTGTGATTTCTCTTTTGATGTTCTTACTAAGCTTTTGCCAGCTGCTAATACCTTCTTTTTAAGACCAAACCTTTTTCAGGTGTATGATTTTATGTGGAATCATGCTAACTTAGCTGTTTTAGAGAAAAAGTTTGTTTCTCTTGCTATTTCAGCTATTGTTTACTTTCTTTGGAGGGAAAGAAATCAAAGGAGATTTGCTGATGTGAAAAAGAGCATTAATCAAGTTTGTGAAGACATTTGTTTAGCGGTTTGTGCTAAGGTTAAGCACTGGAATGAATATGATAGGCTGGAGGGAAAATTTGATGAAATCTTGGTTTTTTTGGGATAACTGGATCGTGATGCTTTTACTGTCTGTTGATGGTTATCTGGATGTCATTTTGATTTTTTGGTTTGTCTGCTGCTTCGTGAGCTTGCGGAAGGGGTTCTACTATGATTTTTGGTGTTGGCAGAAGACTTTTTTTGGTGTTGGAGGCCATTTTTGGATTATTTTTGGCGGCTTGGACGATGATGAGCTATGGACTACACCAAGCACCTCCTTGGATGGTCCTCGGGCAACCAGGATGTGTTTTTTCGCTCTGATCTCAATAAGATTATGGCTCTGGTGGCACTGTGAGGGTCTCTTTACATTGTGACAACCGGTGCTCCAGCCTTGGTTGCTGGGTTTAATTCGCTGTATGCGCTTCACTGTTTCTATGATGTTGTTGATCTATTGGTGTAGTCCTGTATTCTGAGTCCTTTTTTCCGCCTTTTATAATTAGTTACTTCCTTTTTTTTTGGGGGTATACTGGTCTTACTTGTAATTGATAGAATGTTGTAACCGTTTTTGGCTTAATAGATGGGCTTATGCCCCAAATTTTCCCAAAAAAAAAAAAAGATGCCATATCATTTTAAGTTCTCTTTTTTGTGCTGTATTTTACATTTTAGTAAGAAGAAACGCTTTCTTTTGTATCTTTGAAGAAGCGCCTATAAATGGCGAGCACGACCGATTCTGTGAGCGAGTGCGGGAGTGCAATGGAGCGGGAGCGGCCGGCGGTATGCGCATGGACGGAGGACTAAGCATGTGCAGGCGATGTGCGATGCCGAACACAGCGGTTGGAGTAGGTGCAGTCCAGGGCCGTTTCTAGAAGGGGAAGGAAGAATCTAAATGCTCTCTTTTACTTTTCAGTTCTTCATCTTGATTTTGAAGCAAGGTAAACCCTAACCTAATTTCTTCTTTCCCTTTTATTCACGAATTTTGTTAGAAATCCTATATGTAGGTCATCTGCATTGGGATGGAGATGGAAAATTTTAATGATGGAAAGAATGAGGAAAGTTTAATATTAGCGTTGATATATCATCAAAAAAAGTATCTTGATTGGGCACGAAGAGGAAAAAAAAATCAAGTTTTGAACTTCAAAAATTTAATCCGGGATCGTATGAACTCTGATTTTAGCAAACTTACAGTCGAACTAAACATCTCAAAAATAAGAACCCAACGACACCAAATTCGACTCCATCCGAGCCCAAATGGGTCCAAATCGAAGACTCGAAGCATATTGGAAGGGTCAAACCATAAGTTTGTTTACCAAATGGTTTCCAAACTTGACATGCTTGTAGTCGAATCGAGCGGCTCGACGTGTCGAATCCAACGAGCCCATGATCGCTGAATTCTGTTATCATTAAGACATTCAAATGCCCATGCCCAATAAACACGCCAAGATAAAGGGATTCAACATCAGCCTTCCATTCAAACTACTCCCAATTTATCTTTTATATTCCTCCTATTTATTGGTCATGCCGCTCTCGGAAAATTATAAATAGACCCATCATTTCTCATCGAAAGAGACCCCCAAGGGGGAGGAATAAGGAGGCCCAAGCAAGAAGAGAATGAAGAGAAGAAAGAGAAGGAAGAGTTCTCTTGCCACAAGATTCCTCCTCGACCACCTCCTGCCCACCGACTAATGCCGGACTTCTGCAGTTGCCGGACTTCCGCCTGACTCAGGACTTCCGCCCGTCACAAGACTTCTGTCAGACTTCTACACATTGTTGAACTTCTACCCGACGCCAGACTTCTGCCAGACTCCGGACTTTCGCCCATCGCCAGACTTCTGTCTATCGCCGAACTTTCGTCGGACTTCGACCTGACGCCGGATTTCTACCTGATGTCGTACTTCTGCCCGTCGTCGAACTTCTACCCGTCATCAGACTTCTACCCTACGCTGGACTTTCGACCGTCGTCGGACTTCTGTTTGTCATCAGACTTCTGTCGGACTTCTACTCGTTACCCGACTTCTGTCCGACGTTGGACTTCCACCCATCACCGAAATTTTATTGAACTTATACCTGACGTTGGACTTCAGCCTATCGCAGGATTTTTATCAGACCCCGGACTTCCGCCCATTGTCAAACTTCAGCCCGTCGTCGGACTTTCGTCGGACTCTTACCCGACGCCGAATTTCTACCCGATGTTGGACTTTTGCCCGTCGCCGGATTTTTACCACACATCGGACTTCCGCCCGTCAACGGTCCTTCCGACCTCCGTCTCCAAATAACGGTCCTTCCGACCTCCGTCGCCTGCCGAGCGCCAACAACGATCCTCCTGACCTCCGTCGCCAGACAACGGTCTTTATGACCTCCGTCGCACGCCGACTACGGTCATTCCGACCTCCGTAGTTAAAAAACGGTCTTTATAACCTCCGTCGCCTGCCGACTATGTTTCTTCCGACCTCCGTCACCATATAATGTTCTTTCTGACCTCCGTCGCCTACCGACTATGGTCCTTCCGACCAAACTAACATATCAACAGGGATTCTTCCTGTTCCCAACATGTAACACACTATGTATGATGCATATTTGTTGCATCAAGCCAAGGCATTCCCCCCAATGAAAGGCCTCATTTGTAATCAGCTGCAAATACTAGTATATTCATTCAAGCTGGGCTAGGTCTTGTGGTTTTTCCTCCTTTTCTGGAGTTTTACACGTAAAAATCTTGATGTCTCTTATAAATGTTGCACATTCTTTTTTTTATCTGTACGTGTGTTGTATCTTTGTATAAAACTAAGAAATTAAAATTTATACTTCTTTACTGCCGTGTATATTCCGGGATGCAACAAGCATGAGGATCAATTTAATTTTGAAAATTTTAGGGTTTTCATATTGATTGTAAAGAAGAGGGATATTTAAAATATAATTATTATATAATTATGAGGAAATCTAAAAATTTGAAATTTTATTAAATAAATGTAGTGCGGATATTATTAAGAGCAGAAGCTAGCAAATCTAAAGTAGGCCCATTCTATATTTTAGTATGATGAGCAAATTTAAGTAAAGAGGAAAGCGGAGGAGTTTATAGTTAATAAATAATTCATGGAGCCTATCATTATGTGCATCTTAGATATGAATTTATACGGATAAATGTACTAAGTTAAGAAGAGCGATGCCAATATCTTTGGACTGTTTTGGTGAACCAAATCTTTTAATGTGGATATTGTCATTTCGAAATTGGAGTACTTTTTTTGTTCTCCTAAACCTAATAAAAGTTATTGATATTCTTAAGATTTCTACTCCTTTATATGTATGAGAAGATCTTATTTCCATAAGAGCTACTTTGTGAATGGTTTTGACCATAATTTCTCTTTTTTATGTAAGTGATTTCTCATATTGTTATGAATAAAGTGCAAATTTTTATGTGATATTTAAAATGCTTATGTAGAATCAACATAATATTTTGCAATTTAAAAGGGTCGGTTGGCTATGTATGCCACGCACATCTTTTAATTGATGGGCGTTGTATGGTTATCAAGACATATGGCCGACATAATTTATGGATGTTATAGGGTTGGCTTGCTCGGCTAACCCTCTTTAAAAAAAAAAACATAATATTTTGCAATTTTTCTTGTAGGTAAACTTAATGTATGTTGAAATGAATGCAAAAGAAATAATGTGTAAGAATGCTTACCTGTTCGCATTAAAAGATTGTGTCACCCCCTTATGATACTAGCTGGGACTGAGAATGGTACTATATATATGCATTGATGACTAGCCTTTCCTCCATATATAATAATAGACATGTAAGCTATGCCTTATTGAGCCAACTAAGGATATATAAACCAATGATTAGTTAGGTTCTTTTTTACCATGAATAATTGAATACATAGGAGTTGTGCCCTATTTTGCTGATCAGTTAGGTATCAACCAATGGTGTGAATTAGGTGTCTCATTACATAATATAAAATAGACAGGTGTTGTGCCTAGGTGTGCCAACAAGGGATGTATCGGCCAATGATAAGTTAGGGTTATGCTTAGATGGTGCTGCTGTGATGGATGTATTAAAAATTTGTTGTAAATGATAAGTTATGATATAATATGCTTTGGTTTATGTTCATGTTATCGGGATTAAATTGAATGCTGCGTTGTAATTGTTGTTCATAGCTTTGATTGCAATGCACTATCTTCTTATGAACGTTACTGTAATAAAGAACCAAATTCTACAACTTTTTTACCGTTCAAATATGATGATTTCCATGCATATTATTTTTTCTTCATTTAAGTTACTATTCTTTTGAGTTATTATTTATCCATTGAATTATTCATGTAATTTACCTACATTGATTGATGAATATATTTTTAGGAGTGGCCTATGTATAGAGCAAATGGGTGATATTAGGGATTTTGTGTACAATAGATTTGGGGATGTATGATTAGGTGCATGTGTAATTTTGATTGATGTATTATATAGTTTTATATATGCTATCTTTAGATGTATATTAAATAATTGATTGCACATCAAATTTATATTTTAGGCCATATGCATACATCTCAATTTATGTGTATGAGTAATTTATTTTTTAGTAGGATTTTATAGTTCAATGATTCTTTTTTGTGAATTAGATAACTATTCCGAAAAAAAGTTTGTTTAAGTATCTTATAAAGTTATTTAGAAAGAAAAAAACTGCAAGCTAATGTTCGATTTGATCGTTCTGCCTTAGTTCTCTAAGTTTTCGATTTAGAACACGAAACATTTTCATCACTGCAGTTTCACTTAAGCCATAGCATGCATGTTTCATATTTATGTCATATATTTATTTGCTATTTTATAATTGGAAATGCTATCGGCGTGTCCTATGCATGTCTGTGTACCATGTCCGACATTTGTTAGACCTTAGATACTTTGAACTTATAATGTGTCACACATCAAGACATTGCGTTTTTTTATTGTATAGAACTGTTGGTAAAATTTTCCAATTTGGCCTTGGGGAAGCTGGGAGGATATATATATATATATATATATATCAAAAAGGATAAGTTAGGAAACCTTACATGTGAATATATTGCTTGATTATAAATACTTTCTAACTAAATAATTATGTAGCCGAGAATACAAGCATCAATAAGATAAATTGAAGAGAATGAGATATTCAATGTTAGATCATAAGCGGGGAAATGAACGATTTGAACAGAGAGCTAAACTTGAATCATAAAAAGGGAGCAAAATTCAAATTCATACAATAAATGAACATCAAATCAACAAATGCAACCTCACAACAAAAATACAATCATTAAATGATGAATTTAGATTATCCAGATGAACATAAGTGAGCAAGTAGGGGACACGTGGTGGAAGATTTTTCAAATATGATTGACATGTAATTAAACCTATCAATTGATGAAAATCAATGAATAATGAATGCCAATGAACGAGCAAAGTATTTGTGATGCACACAACGCGTCACCATGAATGATATTCATTAATATACAACACTCATATTTGTGGAAGAGAGTGTGATAGTTGTAATGAACATGATGATGTTTTCATGAATGAAGTATGAGGACTATGTAATGAATGTAGTGGTGCGTTAATTAATTTGTGAGCAAATACGTTAACATCCTGTAGCCAGTGCTAGTTAATAACAAGTAAACCCGCCGAGCTTCTGCAAGCCGCAGTGATCAGCACCCGAGGAATATGTTGAGTCCCCTGCAAATATCTATAAGGGCTTGCAGTGAAGGAGATAGCCCGCTCACCATTAATGTACAATGAATGTGATGAATTCCCAACATACATCAATAGAAGAACCATAATACATGCAACCTATCGCCTACAAGCAATAAAGCTCCTTGCAAGCAAATGTGTCATTGCAGCATACAATGAATATCGTTGTCCATTGACGAATCACTCAAAGGTGAGAATCAAGAGTCTGTTGTGCACACAATAGATTACACAAAGACATTAACATGCAATGAGTGGAGTGAATGCAACAACATGTCCAACATGAATGTGACACTAAGAATAAACAACTTCCTGACCAATGTGTAAAGAGGTTGTTGACAAATATAGCTCAGTTGAAAGTCAACATTAAATCACAAATGTGCATACTGATTTGCATGCAACTAATGATAGAAGATAGGCTGTAGGAAAGACGATAATAGATGCAGGCTCCCGCAGGTCATTGGAGAAGATCTATTATATACTCAGCGAGCTATTTGTGAGCGAGTAACTGTAATGAATGTAGATATCTACAGACAATAGCAGGAGGTTTGTTAGTGCATGACAACCTACTTGCCTAAAGCAGCTAACAACTCGTAGTATGACGCCACGTCACCACATTTGCAACACTTATGCAAGCAGATAGAAGATGTCTACAACCTCTTAAATAGAGCGTCGCGCACAGTCAATTGATAGTTACCCATGTAACTGGTCAGCATCAAATATTCAAAAAATGCCCCTATACATGCACTGGGATATGCATACACACAAACGTATAAGTGTACATGCAAGCACATTAACCTATATACATGCAATAATATACATTAGCATGGGCCCTAACGAGCGTGTTTTAGGTACACGAGTGACATCTGAGGATGTTGCATGGGTCAAGAAATGAACTCAAGTTCAAGTCCAATCCTTCTCCTTAATAGGACGAGAGTCGACACGACTTGAACTAATGAACAAATATACGATCACGACATCAATCAGGATATGTGATTATATACATTCATATTAGGCCTTCAAGGCCTAGTACTAGGAAAAATTCATTGACAAAGGCACAAAGTCGGCAACAAACTGATCCTCTGTCAGCTATTAAGCAGAGTCAACAAGGTTCAACGGATAATTACAAAAATGCCCCTTAAATACTTGCATGGACTCCGACGAGCATGTTTTGGGTACACAGGTGACATCTGAGGTTGCTGTGCGGGTTTAGAAATGAACTAAAATCTAAGCTCGTTCCTTCTATGTGAATGGATAGGAGTCGACACGGCTCGAACAGTTAAACAAATATACAGTCGCGGCATCAACCGTGATATTTTATTTTATAGTTCATGTTGGGCCTTCAAGATCTATAATCAGGAAAATTCACTAATAAAAGCATGCAGTCGACCATAAACCCAATCTTGTGTTAGCAATTAGATAGAGTCGACAAGATTCAACAAACAATATTAAAAATATCGCCTAAATACTTGTATGGGCCCCGATAAGCGTGTTATGTGTACACATATGACGTTTGAGGATGCTGCGTTGGTCAAATGATAAATTTAAGTTTGAGCCTTATCTTTCTATACGAGTAGATAGGAGTCGACACGTCTTGAACTATCAAACAAGTATACAGTCGTAGTGTTAACTGAGATATTTGCTTAAATACGTTCATATTAGACCTCCAAGACTTATAATCATGAAAATTCAGTAATAAAAGCATACAATCGACAATAAACCCTATCCTCTGTTGACGGGTAGACAGAGTAGACAAAGTTCAAACCCATAAAATGAAATAGCTCATGAATACCCTGATGATGGCCGTTTGAAGGCATATATCAATTGAAGGGGTTAATTTTAAATATTTTTCCAAACGACCCAAAATTCAAAACTCCAAGAAAAAATTAAATATAAATACTTAAAATTGAAATTCAATCATCAAACACTTAAAGTAAAACCCATCAATTCTAACTGTCGAGATGGATAAATTCAAATATCATTTTAGCTCACAAAAGAGCTAATGTCTAGTTGAGAATATCACTAGGATTCATTCTCAAATAATCTATTGTCAGTTAGGACGTGGCATGTGTCACCTAACCGATGGTTTTGCCACCAAATAGCACCGCAGGTAAACGGTTACTACCATGGCCCTCTGAATCAGGTTGTTTGTCGTCAAATGACACCACTAAATTATAGTCATGGCCAGAGCCCGTACACTCCCCAATGGCTCTAAATCCTTGAGATATGAATCAATAGGATATAATCGATATAGCATAAAGCCCTTTGTTAGCTAAGGTTGATTCAAAATTGTCCCCTTAGACAAACATCCACCCTATGTCTACAAGGTACCCTTAGACGAAGCAGCCCATGACTGACGACAAGAATCCTTCTGTTAGGTTTGGTCGACTACCTCCTCTGACTAAGTAGACCACGGACCATGATGGCTCGGGACGACGGAACCATGGGATCTTGATCAGGCTCATCATCACTCCCCCCACCATCTACTTTAAGTGCTAGGTGGCCAATTTCTGATTTTAAATATTAAATTTTTAAAAATCAAACTCATGCTGCTACTATATACGAATATTGTGGATCTCTATGTATTTGTTTGACGACTAGCCTTAATCGAAATTTCTATCTTGTTATCAGGAGGGGTAATTAACTATAGGGGCTTGCACCGATAGGAAACCAAAACTCATATCATAAAGTCCTCGCAAAATGAGGGTGAAATCTCTGGAGAGTGTCTTATCTACAAACACAATTTGCCTTCTGAAAATTTATCCTATAACTTAATCTGTTAAAACTCCTCCGAAAAAGGGGAGGTGTGGGCACGAATTTTTGGAGCCCACACACTTGTAATCACCTTCAACTCTACTGCAGGCGGAAAACTTCTTCATTTGCCCACTGGCACAGTTGTTTGTGAGTTGGTTGCTGCCACCACAGTTGAACCTAATGTAATTATTATATTAAATATAGGACTTTGTTATGCTGACGACCTTCTGATTTTTTGGAGGGTGACAAAATTTTCTGACTCAACTTTTTTTTACATGTAGTTGTTTGGAAGTCTGTTGCTGCAACCATCATTGAACCTAAGATAGTTATCATTATAAATCCAAGATATTCTTGTGCTGAAAATCATAATTTTTAGGTGCTGACGTTCTATAATCAACCTTTTAATTATGGTGCAAGTTCATTAGCCGGATCAGGCCTCAATGGTTGTAAATTCTTGGATATTTTCCATTTTAAAAAAACTGTTCTGTAATCTGTTGTTTACGTACCTGAAATTCTGAAGTTAAGATGAATGCTATTCTCTCATAATCTTGCAGATTCTGCTAGCTAAGGGTTGAATTTTGGACTTTAAATTGCCGCATGGCTATAACCAAAGTAACAAAGTACGCCAATCTTTTCTTTGGATGTTGACAACTATCCACTATTTTATTGTGGAGAGCTGGAGCCATAGACTTCCAAAGCATGGTGGAAAGGAAAAGGAGAAGTACCAGTACATGTTGTGGCCTTGTTGGGTTTCATGAAAATTGATGAAAAGAAAGGTGATTGAGAAGGATGGCTAAAGAAAAACCAATCTAGAAGAAACATAAATTTTCTTTGATTGTTTTTTGATCTCATGAAAATTTAATGAGAAAGTTTTGAGAAATCATTTGTAATGGAAGTTTTTCTTACAAATAGAGGGCTTGAACAGAGCCAATTTAGAGCCTGGTTGATGAACTCGTCTTGGTCTATTGGTCAAGAGCTTTGGCTACTAATAAAAAAATTTAGATTTGAAGCTTGCGTATATGATATGTGTATGAGTTTATCTTAATTGACTCAAAAGTTCCTAAAAAGATTTCTCGTTTGTTTTTGGAGTGCTGCTGAGAGCTTGACTAATAACGAATGAAGTTATGAGGCAGTTTGAGTTCAAAGTGAGCTGGTTCTATATTTTCTACATACTAGACATTAGTAAGTCTTCTATTTTCTATATTTTGATAATTAGCTCAAATTTGTCTAAATTTATAAGCTTGTATATTTAACAAGCAAAATACCAATAAGATCTTGTTTAGTGTATGTGGCTAAATAATAACTTATTTATATTTATATATAAATAAAAATATGTATTATATGCATGTGTGTATATATAGGCATGAATATATGCAAATAAATATGCGTGCCAACATGAATGTTTTATAATTTATAGATGATTTTTTAAGTAGATCTAATGTTCTTAAATAGATAAATTAATGAGTAAAAAAAATTATTCATTTGCTTAATGAGCCAAGTCAAAAAATATCAATATTCACTCATTTACCTCTCATTATTACTTACGGAGTTCGAACGGGAGAGTCGTTCGGATTTGTTTAGTATTTGCTGAATACTCAGCAAATACTCTGGAAATAATTAGTAAATTAGCAAATACTCACAAAATCCGTGAGTATACTCCGTAAATACTCAGCAAATACTTACATTTGCTTGATATTTATAAATACTCAGTAAATCGGCCAATTCTCCCCGTCCGAACTTTGCATGTAATAATTTCTCCTCATTTACACCCCTAGATTTACTGGATTTGATGCCTGCGTATTTTGGGTTTTCCCTCTCAACTCTGAAGAATCTATGATTTGTTAGTGCATGGCCATGCACTCTTTCCACCTCCACACTGCACTTGCATGGTGGTGTTGGACAAAACCATTATTATTCCCACCGAGAAAGGAAAGCTTGAGCCAGGGGAGGGATCCTCGGCTTTTGTACTTAATAGCTAGCTAGTGGTTTCCATCATACTATATATATTCTTCTGCATTGTATGGTATAAAAGGATGAACTATGTGTCTTCTCTTCTTCCCACTCAAACCTTTTTGTCTTTGTGATCTATCTTATCATGTCCATCCAGTCAAAATCAAGCGTCCATCTTTCGTGGGCCAGTGTTATTGTAGCCACAAGACCTGGCTGTCGGGGTACAGAGCTCTTCGCCATGGCCACTTGATAGCGACCGCACAAGCCTGTTTCTGTGCTCTCTCAGCGCATTGATGATGCGACTGATACATTCTGTTCAGTTGTGGTTTGCACTGTGATGGAAACACCATTGCTCTGTTCAATTTCTCAGTAGAAGATAATGATATTGCACAGATTGATCATTTCTCATGGAATTAAGGTATGATATTTAGAAATCTTAGAACAAATTTAGAGTGGAAGATTCCATTTTCCGCTTTCAGCTATTGTTCTGTTGTAAAACATTTTGATAGTCATCTCTTAATTTTCCTTGATGTGTGTGTGCTCAGGCAAAGTTTAAATGGAGGAGCTTGTTGGTTATACAAAAAATTGAGAATCAGTCTAACTGTATGGGCTTGGTAGCAAGACTCAGTTCAAAATTGAGAATCAATTCTCGGCCGAAAAGTTACAGCAAATGGAAGAAACTTCTAATAGGATCGTGAACTTTCGCAAACAAGAACCACGAGTGTCCAAATCTCGCTTAGGCAGAGAGCTCCTCCGACTTGGGCCTTTAAGTGCTTTAGCCATCTCCCCTTGGAAGAGGAAGAAGACTTCTACAGATTCTACAGGCAGGGACTTGGTCCCCTCAAGTGCTTTATGAGCGACCTCTTTTCATTTGTTTGTATTGGGTTTTATTGCGCAATACAAACCAATGAAGGGGTCCTCACTTGAGCGGTTTTCTTTTCTTTCATTTTGTTTGTCCTTTGTCTGCTGCTTGATTTGGGATGCTTGTCAGGTTGCATTCCTTCCCATTTTGTCTTTAGAAAATGGTAGTTTTTCCCTTGCCATTTTTTTCATGTATCTTTCTTTTTCTTTATTAATATATGTGCTTATTAAAAAAAAAGTTCATAATTGAAGAAATTCGATTAATGTAGTTTCATTTATTGGGCATCAATACTACAGAAAATGTTTGTTGTGTTGGGGAAGTAAAACATACAGTTAATACAAATGAGAAAAATAAAATATAGCAAAAATAAAGAGCATTAGGATTTAACATGTAAACCCCGGAAATTGGGAAGAAGTCATGGAGCCATATCACATTAGAAAATTCACTATGAAAATTTAGGAGAAATTGTAGATATCTCACATTTCTCTCACTCTCTTCTTGCTTCTCTTCACACTTGTACCATTCTCACACTAGAACATACATAGAAACTTACAAAACCATAAAGGGACGAAACCCTTAATGAAAAAACAAGAAAGAAAACTGCTAGCTCATCTCGCAGCATTGCACTGCTCAACTCTCTTTCTCCAGTCTGCTTGACAGTGCCGCAATGCAGGGATTTTGGAGTGTCGCAACGCCCCATGACAAAGATGCAACGCTGAGGTTTGGAGCACCGTAATGCTTTGCACTTTGTCTTTATCCAAGCATACCATGCGCCGGGGGTGGGGGGGGGATTTACTGTAATATCAAAAAATCTGCTCCAGGATCGTCCAGGACGATCTGGGATCGTCCTGGGACGATCAGTTAAGAATCTGTTCCAGAATTTGCCCAGATTTGCTCCAGGTGTTTTTCTGTAAGCATCGTCCAGGCCGATCGAGTCTTCGGCTAGGCCGATTGGCACTGTTCAAAATATCGGCCGGAAAATAGTTCTGGGAACCGTCCAGGACGATCAAAATTGGTCTGATCGTCCCGGGACGATCTGGCGATCGGCCGGGCCGATCTGTGGATTATAAAGATGAAATCAGTCGTTTTGAAGAGAGAGAAAAATTTATTAAAACGAAAATATCAGCCGAGGAGAGAGAAAGTCGAGGTGAAATTTGCAAAAGTTAATTTTCGGGCGACGCAAAGCTGTTTTCGTCCGACGAGATTGTTCAGGAAATTGCTGTACGCAAGGTAAGGCACATTCCGCCTTTCTCAATTTTCAGAACCGTCGTGTTTGGCGGTATTTTTCTGTCTGGATTTTGTTTCCGTTAGCGATTTTCGTCCGTATCTTTTGATTGGTTCAGTTTTTACCGCGTAACTTTTTATATATTGTTGTCGTGCCGGGTGTGCACGTTTTGACTATATTTTAAAGATTTTTGTCCAGGTATTTTTGATTCGACGGAGTTTTTAGTCGACTGGATTTTTCTGTGTAAGTGAAAATTGTATGTGCAGTAGAATTAATGTTCTGAAATATTGTTATCTATATTCTGTGCAAATTTGGTGAATTTTGATTTTCAGGAAAAATTGTGTAAATTCCGTATACTGCCGTTGTGCTGCCCGATTTTTGTCTGATTTCTGATTTTTTCTGGATTTCTCTGAATTGATATTTGTATATGCTATACAAAGGGAGATATAAGAGGCCTGGATCCTATGAGATTCAGTTAGTGTCTGAGAAATCTGAAATGAGCTCAATATGAATTCTGTTCTGTTCCGGATCCGAGGAAATCTGTTTAGGTGCTATAAGCACTATATATGTATTCTGGTGCTATATGCACATCTGTTCTGGTGCCGTGAGCACAAAGGGAGACATAAGGGGCCTGGATCCTATGAGATTCAGCCAGTGTCAGGGAATTTAGCTATTAATTATATATCTGATATCTATTTGTTCTGATCTGTTCTGTTCTGATCTGTTTCTGGTTTGATATATGTATGTTTCAGTTCTGATCTGATTTTGATTTGATATGTCCGTATCTGTTCTGATTTGATCTGTTTTGTTATGAACTGTTCGATTATGATTTTTGTATGAAAATTTCGATATCTGTCTGATTTTGTTTTGATTTCTGATTTGGATTTGGGTCTGATGTGTTTGGTTTTAGATTCTGAGAATTTTGATTGGAGGTTTGTTGCTTTGCTGAGCTGTTGAGCTCACTCTCATTTTCTGGTGGTTTTCTGGTTCTTGGAAAGGGAAGGAAGTCCAGGACTAGAGTTCAGAGTCCGATTTGTGATAGGTACTTTTGTACTTTTGATTTTGTACTGTCATGGCTTTT
Organism: Dendrobium huoshanense; assembly: GCA_016618105.1. Classification (NCBI taxonomy): domain Eukaryota; kingdom Viridiplantae; phylum Streptophyta; class Magnoliopsida; order Asparagales; family Orchidaceae; genus Dendrobium; species Dendrobium huoshanense. Next base: position 53,127,491 of record CM028345.1, on the reverse strand, counting down.
CTTCTGTATTTCTTCTATTAGCCATGTACCGTATTTTTAGATGATTGTTTTGAGGAAAAGAAAGAAAAATATAGATGATTTGTTCCGCTGTATTTGATGATTCATAGTAGCTCTGGTCTGTTCTGTGAGTTGGTGTTTGTGTTGAAATAATTTGGAAGATTTAGTTCAGTAAGCAAATTTCAAAGCCAGATCCTGGTTAGATGTCATGTCGCGGCCCGGTGCGAACGGGATCCGTCTCGGGTCGGGTCGGGTCGTGACATTTACATAGCATAAATTACCTTTCCATTATATCATAAGCTAGTTCTATTGTGTGATATTATCTAATATTATCTATAAAAAATTGAAATAAAGTGATTTATATTCTTTGTGATTTTTTTGTTTTTTATTCAAATTCTACAAAGTTACTTAACAATACATTTTATTCACAAATCAATTATGAGATATAGATGCGTTCGAATGTACTTTCACAAGTAATTTTGTTTGACCAACCAACCCATATTAATACCAAACATAATAATCTTTTTATTTATTTTTTTTGTCAACAAACACATTATTACTATTATTATATGAGATATGAGAGAACAACATTATAATTTAAAACTAACACATTACTCTTCTTTAAAATGTGGTCCTGAAAAAGTTAGGAGCTTTTGTCCTTTCTATAATGGTCAAATAATAATGGTACAACAAGACTGTAGCTCTTCATCAGAGCCTAATATTTTGCCTTCTCCTTAACTAGCCAATGAATTAGAACCACCTTACTTGGAGTAGCTCATCTCCAATGGTGAATTTTATGACTTTACTGGCCCAGCTTTTTAGTCCTCTGCACTTTTTATTCAATAATGAATTACTTGATGAGAATGCTCAGGTCGATGAGTGACTTTACTCTTAGAAACAACATGAATAGAGATGCAAGACATTTTCTCTACAATAATTTTACAAAGTAATAAAAAAACTTTACGAAGAAGTAAAAAAATAATCTCAAATAAAGCTTAAAATGCAATCAGTCAGACTACTGAAAGATGATAAAGATATATACAAGAAGAAGGAAAGAAGTCGAACATCATTTTGCTTTTATATATGAGCTTGTAAATGATTTTCATCTTCTTATTTTTTCAGCAAATGTATTTCTTGTTGTTTTTCCAGCTAATATTCATCATATACACTACTCTTCATGTCCATCCATCACAGTACTTCGATATTTTAGTTTGCTGAAGCATTCTAAGACACTTCTTTCTTTTTCTAACCTTGCTTCATCTGGGTCTAGAAGGCGGTACACCTGTGAAATCCGAAAATTTTAACTGATCGTCTGTATGAATCGTTGGGACGAATTGAACGGGTTCAGAACCGAGCCGATCATCCCAGGACGAAATTAATTATCGTCTGGATGATCTGAATTTGAAAACAAGATCAGAGTCGATCATTTCGGGACGATATTAAATATCGTCCCGTATGATCGCAACTATCTTCGTTTTTAAATAAGATATTTTCTCATTTTGAAGAGGGAGAAACGGCGGGAGAGAGAGAAGAGAAAGGAAGAAAGAGGAAATTCAGATTTTAGGCGACTTCGGTCCGTTTTCATTCGTCGTCGTTGTTGGGAAAGTCGTTCTGCACGAGGTAAGGAACACTTTGCCTGTCTCAATTTTCAAATGCGAAGTTCATCCAATAGAGATGAAATGATAGAATAGAGGGTGGGCAAAAAAATAAAATAGCAGCATACACTTTTTCGATATAGAAATATAGAAATCATTACCTAATGAATTCAATAGTGCCAAGATAAATGAAAGAGGTAGATGGAATTACAACTGGATTCTTTTTGGCGAATATTCTGATTTAATTTTTTTTTCCGTTAGCAAAAAACGAGTATATATTTGCAATGATAAAACTTTTACCGTATAACTTTTTTTATTTGGTAAAGATTTTGATTCCGCACGTTTTGAGTATTCTCTGGAAATATTTTATCGGGTATTTTGAAATCTGTGAGGTTTTCATTGAGTAGAAAATTTTCTACATGTTGAAAAATGTTGTTGTAGTACAAGAAAAGTCTTAAAACGTTGTTTTACACGATTTCTAGTAATTTGATAATTTTTTGAAACTGTGCATTTTTGTCTCACTGAATTTTCGTTGTCTACCGTTATACCGTATAATGGATTTTGATACATGTTCAAATATTCTGTATTTGTTATACAATGACGATATCTGTGTTTCTGTGATTGAATTATATCTGTTGAGAGTTATAAGAGGCCAGAATCCTTCGAGATTCTGTTTGTGTCACGAAAAAATGGAGACATAAGGGCCAGAATCCATTGTGATTTTGTCTGGGTCCGAGATATGAAATGAAATCTGATATGAATAATTATGTATATCTGATATGTTCTGGTGCTATAAGCACAAAGGGAGGCATAAGGGACCAGAATCCTGTGAGATTTTGTCTGTGTTAGGAAAATGTGATCTGAATGTTCTATTATATATTCTGAAATATGTATTTCGTTCTGTCATTCGAATCATTTGTTTTGTTCTGATATTTGGATTATTTGTTCTGTTCTAGATTTTGAATATCTGTTATGGTATGTATTTCGGATTATCCTTTCTGCTATGTATTATGAATTTCTGTTCTATTCTGATATATGAATGATCTGTTTTGTTCTGATATTTGAAGTATTTGTTCTGTACGATTATCTGATTGATATGTTCTGATATTTGATTATCTGTTTCGTACGATTATCTGATTTGTATGTTCTGTTACGTCTCTGATTCATCTGATCTGTCCTGATATCTGATTCGTCGTGAATTTCAGTTCAATAAGCTATTTAAACTGGTTTTGATTATTCATTATTTGTTCAGTGAATATTTGAGATAAAAGTATTTGGAAATTTAGATTGACACTGTGTGACTTGCTGAGCTGGTGAGCTCACTGTGGTTTTATCCATAATTTTTAAAATCGGGAAAAGGGAAAGAAGTTGTGGACTAGCGATTCAGGATTTGATATGTAATTTCTGATCTGAAGTCATGACTGTAATGTATATGATTATTTTGATGAATAAAAAGTAAACTTTATGGATGAGTTTTTTGTATTTGGATGTTTTTAGAAGCTTTGCAAGTCTGTATTGTCTGAATGAATATTAGAAGAAAGTGTAACATCCCAGATATCAATAGTGAAAGGATTCATCTGACATTCTTCTTTTTCTTCGTCTCTTTCTCGTTCGGATCAATACAGACATCCAGAGATAATTGCATTAAAGAAAAGAAATACAGCAACTACTATAATTCACATTTCAACATATACACAGTCAAAAGGAGCGTCCAAAAGAATATATATAATAATCATTCGGCTACAAAAAGAAAAACAAAACTACACTAGTAACCGAAGAAGCTTCACGCGGGAGGCTCTGCACCTGAAATCATTAACCACATATAATGAGCTTAAATAGCCCAGCAGGTCACCAAAGCCTACAACTGAAATCAAAGCACGATATAAGCAATATGCATGTCAATCTAATCAAGTCAAATCAATCAGTCGCACATGATCAACGAGTCGATGCAGATACGAAAATTAATACAGAATAGAAATCAGTAAAATCAGTGAACAGTAGGAAATCCATAAAGCTCAAGAAATCAATGCGTGCATCAAATCTCTACAATATCTATCATAGCAGTCGATAACATCAGTTACATCAATATAGTCGTCTAGCTGTCTTATCTATCGTATCAGTCTATAACATAATGTATCAGTGGATCAATAATATTATCAATAATATCCCTGAATCAATATAATCAATCAATGTCGGTGTCGATATCCATGCATCCCTACAGTCTCCATATCAATCCATAACAATATCAGTATCAGCTCAGTGACATAATGGGAATATCAATAAAATCGTACAATAATAGTAAACCCGGCACTCCGTTAGCAAATCCATAATCGATAGCAATAAATCAATTCACTATAATAAATCCGTCGATGAAATCTATCGATATCCATAACTCTATAAATCCAAAACGAGATCAACAAGCCAAAACCACACACATGCAATTCCATACAATAGTCTTACTGAACAAGTACATCGCTGGCTATTAAGGCGTTTTTCAAGTCGATAATCCATAATACTGTTGTAGAAATCCATAGTGCTGTTGTAGATATCTATCCGTTGGTTTAATAAGAGTCGTCACTCTGTGCCTGTCGGCATAGTAATCTCCTTATGACTCTCAATTGTTATATCAATGATCAATAGAGGATAACACCAAACCCTTTTTAAAGGAAAGCCCGTCGGCCCACCATCCTGTACAGGTCAATCAATCTCCAATCAACAGTTCAACCAGTCTTCACTTGTCTTTCAATACCAATAACCAGATAGTCACAATCGTATGCATTCAAATCATCAATTTCAGAAAATCGAAAATCGTACAAAAATCCAGCGGCATAACGGCAGTATACGGAATTTACACATAAATTCCTAAAAAATCATAATTTACCAAATTAATACAGAACGTGCACGACAACCTTATAAGACTTCTATTCTACTGAAGCAACATCAATCAATAACCTAATTTTTAGCTATTCGATCAAAATCGCACAGAACCCAAAATAACCGGTAGAATCGTTACAGAAAATACTCAAAATGTGTAGAATAATCGTATCAATAACATATCAAAAGTTGTGCGGTGAAAGATTTGTCAATACAAAACAGTGCGCGTTTATCGGTAACTAAAACACAATTATGTGCACAAAACGATCAAAACTCAACATCTTCGAAAACAAAAATAGGATTCGGAGTCCTTACCGCGAGATAAACACTTTACCCAACAGCGGCTACGGACGAAAAGCGCTCCGCGGTCTCGGAAACCAAGCTTTTCCTTTGCTTTCCTTCTCCTTCTCTCTCCTCAGATATTTTGAAAATATAAAATGATTTTTCTCTCTCATCAAAACGAGCTGATTTTCTTTTAATACACACCTGATCGGTTCGGCCGATCGCCACATCGTCCAGGACGATCTGAACAAAAATTCAATCGTCCAGGACGATATCTTAGGCCGATAATTATTTTCCTTGGACGATAAAATCCCTTGCTCACTGACTTTGCCATGAACTGATCGTCCCTGGACGATCCAAAAATCGGCCTGGACGATCCACTCAAAAATCAGCTGTTTCACTGATCGTCATAGACGATCTCAACATCGTCCCGGACGATCCCAGAAGGAAATCAAAGAAACGAGCTACGAGCTCTCACAGAAAGTTCTGAACCAATTCTGAAACTAGATCCTAGGGTTTGCCTGTCATGGCCCAACACGATAGGATCCATCCTGCTCGGGTTGGGTTGTGACAACACCCCAACAACATTGGACGCGATGAATGGATAGAAATACCAATTTTGTATTCACAAAGTGAAACATGCATAAACAAGTAATACAACATGATATGTATACATCATAATAAATAGATGAAGTGAATTAAAAAGTTAATTCATTAATAGAATGCAATTAAATAATACATCCAAATAGCAATAATACTGATACATCAAATGAATATAATGGGATGAATAATAGTAAAGAAACTATCAAATCCTCATAATCAAAAGCATAATAAACTATTATAATATATAAAATATCAAAAATAGAAGTGACGGAAGCCTGCAGAACCTACTGTAAAAAGAGATAACGAGTGAGTTTGATAAATCAAATATAGTAAGTAACTTCTATCTATCAAAGTATAAATGACAAAGAATTGAGATATGCAATATAAACAATCATATAGCAAAAGTAACAACCTATAACCACTATATCAAAATAGCAATGAGTATGATATGTTTCTTATGACATTTTAATATGATAATGAAACCAATGCATATAATAAACTCATGCACACTTAATATCATTATAATGCAATTACATTGGTTATCATTATACCCCAAATGACTTATCAATCATTTATTATTTTCAAATCATGTTAAATTACATATCCAAACATTATATGCATATAACTATAGCCAGTTTATCAAATACCCATCACCGGGAAGATAAACACCAACCCAAAAAAATTCATTGATTCCCATAGAGCCGTCATCCTTGAGGCCCATCAGCCTCGTTTAGCTTAATTATAACCAATAGAGTTCTACCGACTTACACATTAATACACCAAACACATGATTTTCAAATATTTTCATAAGCACATTTCAATGAATTTTATGATTTCAATATGATAAATATTCTTGCATGATAAGATATGAATTGTCAATATAATATTTATTGCATTTAATTAGAGCATGCGCATGAAAATATAAAAATTGATATATAGGAGGTCATGTAAGAATAAATAAAAAATCTTCAATTTATGAAACTGGCCAATTCATTATGAGCATATGCATAAAACAAAAGAATTTATAATAATATGTTTGATAATAAAATCAATTACTACTGCTTATGCTCCTATTGTAGCTTTTCTTGCTTTCAGGATATGGATATATCCGTTTTTGTGGGTCTGTTTCTTCGGATTTATTCAGTTGGGCTATGTTGTCAAGTTGCATTCTTCTCCCCTTTTGGACGACGGTTATCAATTTTTATACGGTGATTACAATCACCGTAATTTTGCAGCTTTTTTACAATCACTGCACGCAAATTTTCTGATTATTAAAATTACCATTAAACTCTCTAAAATCAGTGCTAAAATCAATTTTTTTTTCTAAGTGTTTCCACCTACTTCCTTTCACACTTGAAGTAATCCGACTGGTCAAAGTTGCATAACTTGCTAGGCCCGAAATCTGGTGGTCAATCATTTTGATTTTTTACATACTAATTAGAATTTAGGAGCAAAAAAACTTTAACTAAACTAAATGAAGCGCGTGCTTAAAAGTTAAAACATCATTTATTTCAAAAAATAAAATAAATCTTGATACGACATCACAAAATTAGCTTGATTGGACACGAATCTCGAGGCAAAAGCTAGTTAGAAATTTTAAAAATTAATTCAGGGAGCACCCGAACTCCAATTTCAGTGAGCTTATAGTCAAACTGAGTTTCTCGGAAATACGAACCCAACGACACCAAGATCAACCCAATCCGAGCCCAAATGAGTCCGAATCAAAGACCCGAAGCGCTGTTGGAAGGTTCAAACCGCAATTTGAGTTACCAAACGATCTCCGATTTTAACGAGCTTATACTCGAATCGAGCGGCTCGACGAGACGAATCCAAGGAGCCCAAGATCTCTGAATTCTGACATCATTAAGGCCTCCAAATGTCCAACGAATGGTGCACGATTGAAGGGTTCAATATCGGCCGTCAATTCAAACCACTCCCTATTTGACCATGATCTCACACCTATTTACGAGCTATGCCACTCTAGAAAAACTATAAATAGAGTCCTCATTCTTCACAAAGGGGACTCAAGTGAAGAGAGAGAAGAAGAAAAGAAGAAGAAGGAAAAGAGGAAAAGACGAATCCTCTCATTTATTAAATGAAGCGCGTGCTTAAAAGTTAAAACATCATTTATTTCAAAAAATAAAATAAATCTCTTACCAAAATATTATTATTAATTCCTTTCCAACTGAAAAAAAATATTAAATTTTGCTAAATTAATATTTATTTATGAAATTTATTAAAATTTTATATAATAGATATAAGATAATATTTTCCTACTATAATAATTAAAAAACTCACAATAAATTTATTTTTAAGGAATTCATGACATACATATTACTATATTTTTATATATTTATATATATAAATGAAAAACTTATATTCATTTGTACAATTTCTTAGGGTCTAAATTACATTAAAAAAAATACTTCAAATAAAATAACGTTATGCAAATAAATATAAAATTTAGATATTAAGCATGCATTTAAAAATGCTATGAGAAAAAATTAATTATAAGATAATTATTATAAAATGATTATTATTTAAATAATATTTAATTTAACGAGGTATTTTCAGAAGGCCGTACGTGTCAGATGATGACATAATTAATGATCCTTCATTACGTAGCATAAGCGACGCGCGTGTTAATCGACGTGGTTAGCGGAGGTAATTAAGCTCTAATCCTGAATTAAAAGTCATCTTACATTTAATTAAGCCACGGCTGTACATTTTGTTTCCCTTTATAAAGCCTTGGGAAGTTAACGACACCAATATTAATTAACTTTTAATACACAGATTAGTCATTATAATGGTAAAAAAATACTCCGAATCAACTCATATATCTAGTGATAGCTTTTTTACTGATTTATAAAATTATGTTACTCTTTATAAAATCGGATCGGACCGACCGGTCCTACCAGTTCAATCGTGAATCGGTCTAAAGGCCGGTTCGGTTCAACCTAAGAACAGGCTTAGCATCAAACCGGTGGTTTTGTCATGAACCGCCGGTTCAACCGGATAATCGGTCACAGTTCTCTTGAAACGGCCGGTTCAACTTTTGCTTTTTTTATATTTAAAATTTAAATATTAAAAAATATTTGTAATTTAATTTTATTGAGATTTCTTTTATGATCCCAATAAAACTTAAATTTTATTTATGCTTAAACTAATATCTAATGTGCTAATTAGCCATCATTTTATATTGAAAGCAAGACCATACAAAACGATTCAGTTATAGTTTGTCAGTACTATTGGTTTTAGTGCAAGATCCATATCTTAAGAATTAGTTTATAGATAATTTGAATAATTTACTTTCTATAATAGGGAAAATAAATACTATGGAACTAATCATATCAAATTAATATGCGATTTAATAGCACCTAACACCATTACAGTGACATAACATGATGAGAAGATATATTTATTATTATTCCTCGACCTTGCCTGCAATAATTTTGAATAGAAAACTTAAGGAAATGTGGTTTGTCACGTGGGGAAATTCCTCTAGAACCATTGGGATGGACAACCTCTGCTGATTAATTATTAATTTTAGTATTATTATATTTTTTTTGGGAGGGTGAGCTCTTGAATTTAGTGTTTTAATTCGGATTGTCGGGTTGGATTCAGGATTGATATGAAGTTTTGGCCTGAATCAGCTTGACATGAACTGGCTAGTTTTTATCGTATGGGTCAAAATAGTTGATATGAATCTGACGTGTTTTACACCCAACCCATTTGACCTGCTTATCATATTGATCAATGATCATGCATTTTTTCAAGACTAGTAACATGAGATGTTCAACTCAAATATGACAGATTAACTTGAAAATGACATGTTCAGTCATAGCTTGATCTGTTTAATATGAGGTCGAATGATGATTAGGTCATTTTTCAATTTTTGAGTCAACATAAATCCTACATGAAAAATTGATACGATTAATACTTTCAACCCCAACTTGACTCGAAAATTAATTAGGTCAACCAAAACCAAAATCTTTCAAGTAGGATTATCGAATCAGATCTTTATTGGCACGCCTAGTACTGGTGGAACTTGACCTGATAAAATTTTCAAATTTGTTTTTAACTACTACGCTGCGAGTTCGAGCGCAACCTCAGTTGATTAAATGAGATAATATAAGTTATGATTTGTCTTATTGCTAGCTTTGCCATCTCTGAATTGGAGTTTTAAAACTCTCTTCATCTCTTATGCATGAACGTGGGAGAGTGAGTATTGTGGTCATTAAATGGTGTGAGTTGTATAGCTTTACTTGCTAATGGAGATATTATTAAGAAAGCATTAAGATGTGTTTGTTCTATTCTTTTTTATATTTCCCTTATTATTTTATTGCATTCATCTTCAATATTAATTCAATGTAGGTTATATAATTCCATGAAGTTTCCTCACCTAACAAATTTCATTGTTATTCATTTTAGTACAAAAATTGTTTGAATGAGGTATTGTTATTGGGAAATTTTATTTTGTTGTGGGAAATTAAAGTTATTCTAGTCTGAGGAGTTTAAGCTTCTAAAAACCAATAAGAATTAAGATCATTATTTCTTATGTCTTGATCTTAGGCTTCATTTGGGACAATTTTCTTACTATTATTAAAACAATTTTTTAGTGCAATTTAAAAAAAAAAAAAAAAATTGTACTAAAAAGCTGATTTATAAACAGTACAAAATTTGTCTCAAACGAAACCTTAGGATTTTTTTTTTTTTTGATAAATCAATTAGAATTAAGATCAAACATATCAATTTCTCATATAATTTTTTTTTGAATTCAACTTCAATAAATATTATGATGAATATATATAACAACTATTTGGTATTTAATTTCAATGATGATATATATTAAGATGATGTCTGATCTTAAAATGTTGCCCTAGAATGATGAATGTGACTTTCTGTCAATCGACGTCATACATGTGATCAATAAGCACAAGTAACGATTAATAAAAAAAATTTTTAGCTGAAAGGATCCTCTAAGTTTTAAGACTTAATTTGTTATAGCATGACTAAATTCATTCAACTTAGGTACTCTATTGATTTCACCTATTAAATCCCCAATCTAATGAACTGCCCAAGTCAACCATAGTTTATCCCAATCAATTTGACCACCTCCATGTCTAATTGATTGTTCGATCTAATCGGTAATTTACAAAAGTGAGATGACCGTCATTTCTACTTGATCACTATCAGTAATCTGATTGATATGCCCCTGTACATGACCTTCACTACTTGAGACAGACAAACACAGATCAAGTCAATGTGACTCCTACTAGTCGTTCACAATTGATTGGACTCAACAAGGCGGCTAATTCAACACCAAGCTTACATTAATTCATGCCAGCTAGATTAGGTTCATACTCATTTGAACTTATCTCCATTTAAAATGGGCATATCAAATTGCACGAAGCTTCCCTCCATGTAAATTGTAAGAAGCCTTGATTTACTCAATCTTATGCCATGTTGCATCGATAATAATGCTGAACTATAGTAATATGTAAGGATGTCTATTATTTTTGAGTAAAACACGTTATCATAATCTTGCTTTCAGTAAAATTAACTTAGCTAAAACGCTTAATTAAGCTTAACAATCAAATTAACAAAAAGCTTAATTAATACATGTTCAAGAAAAAAGAGTGCGACTTGTCGCCTCTCAACTTTCATTTCCCAGTTTTTGAAGTAAATGACTTTTGAGAGTCCTCCAAATGCCATCGACTAGCAATAATTTCCTCCACATAAAACTCTTAATTGCTATATAAGAAAAAAAAAAAAAAGGATATTTGGGATTTAAGAGGGGCATATATAGCTTTTGATCATATTTTTTTATTGCTTAAAAAAAAAATACTAAAAAGTTACTTCATAAAGCGATAAGAAAGCTGCCCCAAATAAAACCAAAGTGCAATAAATCAAAATTTATATTGCATTCATCTAAAATCAAATTCAATAGCTTTAAAATACAATATGCCTAATCTTTTTGAGTTTTAAAATTACTGAATTTTCTTTAATATTAGTTCAATATATGATTAATCCATCAATATTTATATAATACTTATATCCAAAATAAATGCATTGATTTAAAAATCTATTTGGACTAACTTCTTATAAGGATCATATATATTATTGATATTGTGGTTTAAGCTTCGTTTAGGATGGTTTAATGCTTTCTAAAATAACTTTTTAGTAAAAAAATTTCTTGATAGAAAGATGCTTTTGAAAGAAGTAAGAAAGCTATTTCAAACGAAACCTTAATCAATAAATAAATTTATTTTGTCATTTTAATTAAAAACATCACATTATTTTTCACCCTTTCTTAAAAGATCAAGAGCTACTTCTAGAATTGTGAACCAAAAAATTATAATTGTGAACCAAAAAACAAAACAATAAGAAAGCCATCCCAAACAAAACTTTAACTCTCCCCAATACTAAAAAAAATATTCAAATCAAATTTAAATATTTTTTTATTTAATTATACATATATAATAGTTTTAAACATTTTAAATTTTTATCTTTGTATCATAATACAAAACTAATCAAAATGTTCTTGAACGTTTTTTTACATATATTAGTTGTACAAGATTTACATTTACCATTGGTATTATTGCAGAGCTTAATAAGCTTTTCATCTATTCCATTTAGTCATCAGCCTCAGTTTGTTGCGTAGGGAGAAGTGCCTTTGTAAAAGTCAGCATCGGATATATAAACTCCTGCCTCGTTCTCCTCCTAAAGCTATTTTATTTCCTTGATCTGTTAACAGTTCTTGATCAGTTTTTTATTCAATCCAACTACTGAAAAAAAAAAACCCAATTACTCATGTCCTACTCCTTCAATCTTCCTCTCCATGCTTGGATATGTCAAAAGAAACAAGTCACAGGAACAACTTAGATGCTTGGATCCAATGGTTTGATGGTGCAACAACCTCTACTGCTAACACAGAAGATCAAAGAAGAAGAAGAAGAAGAAGAAGAAAAATCTCAGCTTTCATCATTCCTTAATACTTCAGCTAGAGCAAGATCAAGATCATGTGTGACTACTTCTGGAAACGGTTGGAGAACAGCCAGGGAGATCTCACCGACATCTTTCAAGGCAGCGGCGCCGCCCTCGCCAGCTCAGCGGTGGCTGCCGACATCCCAACCACCATCACTGATCACACCTGGCAGCCATCTCCTGATCCGGCGACTGCTTTGCCATTGCCGAATAACTGTTTCTTAAACAACTTTGCCAACATCAAAGACCCGATGTTGCACGAATTGGCGGGAACGGGCTTCTTCGGCTCATTGGAGAAGACTGTGCCCAGCAACAACCTCTCAAGCATGGCTATAACAGTGATCCGGCAGCCGCCGCCACTTGTAGGACTCGCTGATACGATGAAGGTTGGCGGCGATGTGGCCGTCTCTTTGCCTCAAACGCCGGCGGTCAAGAGAAGGTTTGCACATGAATTCAAAATTAGTAGCACCAAACGTTCAAGTTAGATATTTGTTACAACCTTTAGCAATTTTTAGCTATATGATTTATTATGATATTTGAATATTTGATGGTATTTAGAGTAAGAGTTCCATGGAACTCTAACATCTAGGTGTAAAGGAACAACAAAATGAGATCAAAGAGTGTGCTTTAATGGGAATATTGAGATGTAAAGGAACTATTCTTTACCAGAATTGATCACTGACAAGAGAATCTATTAGAAGTCAGTGGATTTAGGTCTGAAAACAGAAAGGAATTCCAACTTTTCTTCTTGTATAACAACAAAATAGATCTCAGCTAAAAAGGTTTAGACAATAGAGCACACACGCAACAAAGAGAATGGATCTCTTTTATCCTAATAAGTTAAACTAATACTGCCAAGAAATTCTTTTGAATCTTTGTTAATTAGATTTTTTTTTTTTCATTTGGTTTAAGCTATGGCTTATTTGTGATCAGGAAAAACCAGGCAAGAAAGGTGGTTTGCATACCGGCACCAGCTGTGGCAAGCAATAAGCCAGGGGGAGAGGTAGTTCCTTCTGATTTATGGGCTTGGAGGAAGTATGGACAGAAGCCAATCAAAGGTTCTCCTTATCCAAGGTAGTTTAATTTCTTCATCAACTTGAATACTTGGTCCTTTTATTATAATCGTATTGCAGTACAAACAGTTGGAAACATATTAATGCTTTTTTTTAAAAAAATTTGATTCTTCTTCCTTTCCTTTATTTTATGAGAGCAGAAGCAATTGAGCTCGGAGGTACTGGCACTGAAGTCAAAGAGAGAAGAAAATAGACAAATGTATTTTATACCAAAGTAGAGCTCTCCTTTCCTTCTACACTGAGCAGTTTCTGGCTTCTCCCATCTATCTATCTCTCTTTTTGTGCCTTCGATTTCTTACACTATGGTAGAAGCTCTGATATATGCATTTAGAGCTGGAACTTAGAAGGAAGGGCTAAATTTAAGAAGAAGTTAGCTAGCCTTCTTGCGTATTTTCTACGCCAACAACAACAACATCATCATCAAGCTTTTGTCCCACTACATGGGGTCGGCTACATGAATATTTTTTCTCTATTGTATCTTGTTAAAAGTCAAATTCTCATTTAAATCTAATATAGAAAGATCATTTCTAATATTTTCTAACCAAGACTTTTTAGGTCAACCTCTACTTTTCTTAACATAAGTCAGATCTAATACCTCTACTTTCATAACCAGGCCATCAGAAGGCCGTCGTTTTATGTGACCAAACCATCCAAGACGACTATGTCTAATCTTATCTTCCACTGGCGCTACTCCAACCTTTTCACGTATATGTTCATTTCGTATTCTATATCTAAGGATAAAGCCACTCATCCACATGAGCATCCTGATCATCACTGCAACACTTCACTTAGTATTAGCATTCTTGCGTATTTTCTATATAGAGAAAATGTTGAGATGATCTTCTGATTAGATTGATCAATTAATGGAGTAAACTATCTGATATGTAGAAATTTATGTCCAGTGAAAACTTAGATATATGACCTTATCTCAACCATTTTCATCTTCTTGGAGATTTCAAACTTGATTATTAATTGGCTTTTATTAGGAATCAAAACCGAATGAAGCCGTTTGATAGGCTAGTCAAGTTCTTTGTTAATTATACTGGCATTGCCAGATTGTACAAATTAGAAACCACTTAGTACTACACGTTCTGGATTGATATTAATGTATTAATGTGATGACAAAGATTGAGTAAATAATCTATATTTTACTGTTTTTCTCTCAAATTTCTTTTTTTAACTATGTATATTTCAACTTTGTATTTTCTTTTATTTTTCTCTTTCTATGTACACAATTCAGAGGCTATTACAGATGTAGCAGTTCCAAAGGATGCTCAGCAAGGAAACAAGTAGAGCGTAGCCGAACAGATCCAAACATGTTAGTCATCACTTACACCTCAGATCATAATCATCCATGGCCTACTCAAAGAAACGCTCTTGCAGGATCCACAAGATCTCAGTCTTCTAAAAACAACAATAATAATGCATCTTCTTCAAAGAGTTCTTCTATTAATCAAAAGCTACCTTCTGAAAGCATTACAGTTAGAGAAGAAGAAGAAGAAGAAGCAAAATTGATCAGTCCAATAAGCTCAAGTTTCCCATTTGTAAAAGAAAGAAAGGACATGGAGAACAGCACTGTGGTTGAACACTTACATCATGATTTTAACCAGGTATTCTTCCATAAGAGCTTAAAAGAGCTCGAACCTGACGATTTCTTTGCAGATTTGGCTGTACTAGATGCTGATTCAATGAGCCTTGATGAGGACAAGAATGACAAGAAGACCATGAATCCCTTTAATATGTTTGGGTGGGATGGAGGGAACTCTTTTGGAATAACAAA
The DNA here is from genome assembly GCA_016618105.1 of Dendrobium huoshanense. NCBI lineage: Eukaryota > Viridiplantae > Streptophyta > Magnoliopsida > Asparagales > Orchidaceae > Dendrobium > Dendrobium huoshanense. The sequence goes on along the minus strand of CM028345.1, from coordinate 53,112,300 downwards.
GAGAGGCTAATAATGGCAAGACCTTTGAAGAAGTATCTTACAGAAACAAAAACATCATATATTTTATTCCCAAATACACAGTTTTAATTAATTTCTTCATGGTTTGACTATTTAGATACCTTCATAATTATTATTGTTTATGTTATTATGTTCTTAGTATTTTCACTATTTTGTGTTAATTTTTCTTTTTGTTTGTTTGTTGAAAGAAAAGTTTATATATGGTAGAGTGAAGAAGAAGAATGGATTGTTTGTTTATGGAATATTGGAAGAGGGGACAAAACCTGTTTATACAGTTATATAGGGCAAGTACATGCATGATGAAGGCGTGAGTTGTGACTGGAAAAACTGACAAAGGAAGTATATGCTACTGTTTTTTTTTTTCCCCTTAAATAATTATCTCCATTATTTATGTTTTTACTTCCCTCTCTTCAATTTGTGTTTTCAAATGTAATTTTTTTTGGACATTTAGGTCAATTAAGACACATTTAAACGTACATTATATACGTAAGACTTAAACCCAACACCTCTTGGTTGATAACTAAAGCTTCTTCTGACGTTGAAGGCCAATAGTAGCAGTATCACTGGTGTTAGGACCAGCCAGTAATGATGATGTCTGATAATAATAATTATTTTTTAAAACAATCATAGCACTTAAAATATAAATGAATATTAAATTTATAGGAATTTAGAAAGACATTAAACTTTATATTTTTGAGGGATTTACATACAAATCATAAAATTTTAATATACTAATATGTAACATCTAAATCCTTATATATGTTTATTTATTATATAGCATTCTAATTTTAAAACACTCAAATATTTAAAACATAAATATATATTAAGTTTATTATTGTTTAAAAACTCACTTTGCTTTATATTTTTAAAAAATTTACATACATATCATAAAATATTAATATATTTATATATTAGATCTAAATATTGTAATCTAAAAATTATATATATTGCAGGAATTAAATATGTCAAAAAAAAGATCTTAAACTTTTGAAATCAATAGAAAATAAAATTTACCTAAGGTGACTAATTAAAAAATATGATCAAAAAATTAAACCCTACATTAATCTTAAATTTACCTAAAGTGATCATGCAGATTTAAATATTAGAAATCTATCCTACCTATTTTATTTTAAAAGTTGTCAAAAGAAAATTAATGATTTAAGTTTCATTTGGAATATTTTTCTTGCTGATTTTTACAATAAATTTCTAATTTCATTTTTTTTTAAACAACAAAAAAAATAGCAACAAAAAAAAGCTTCCTCAAATGAAGCCTTAAACTCACATGGAAGCAAAATAAATCTTTCTTTTTTATTTTAATTTGTTTGCTATAATCATATATTATAACCTATATCGAAAATGTTAATTGACTTAATTTTCTTATCCTATTGGTAGTTTAATATTAATTTAATTAATTATAATTTCTTAGAATATAATTAAACTTTCCTAATCCTTACTTTACAAACTAATCTATTCATTAACTTACTTAAAAGGATTTAGGTATAGAAAGTCAAACATTTTCAGTGTTAAAAGTCTTATAATTGGTTATATGTCTTATAGGTCTATTGTTTATGTTATGTTAGAGAAAACAAATGGAAAATCTTTGACTTTTACATAATATTAGAAAAAGTCATCTAATTTGCATTTTATGTAATATTAGAAAAAGGAATCGCTGGCCCTTAGGTTTTATTTATTTTTATTATGTAGCTCTTTTGAGCAGTAGCGAGTTGGAGGATCCTTTTAAGGATTTTGTAATCGAATTTTTTAGATTAACGCGTAGGCCCCACAGTGGGTTTTAACAAAAAAAAAAATGTTAGAGAAAACAAATGGAAAATCTTTGACTTTTAAATATGTTTTACAAGCCTAAATTTTGTATTATGAATATTTACTTTGAATTTTTCTTGCTTGCTTCAGCACGCATCATCCACAATTAAGTTTTATAAGGACATCACCAACATTTCTTCCATTAATCTCAGTGCTTTTTTAACATTAAATTTTCTTAATTTTTATAAGATCATGTAAATTAATATTGTTATTATTTTTTTTTATTTTTATGGGCGAATTAAATGTGTATAAGCATAACTTAAGATTGTTATCGAGTTTTACTTTTTTTTTTTAATAGTTGCATTAAATACATGATTTTATGTATTAATTAGAAATTTTAAGTTTTAAATTATTGAAAAACAGATATTAAAATGTATGGTAATTGCATTTATAATAACTCTTCTTAAAAAAAATGAGAAATGAGTTTGATTGCCTAAGCTTCATTTGGGACAGCTTTTTTATTGCTGTCTAAAGCAGCTATTTGATATAAAAAATTTTAATTCAAAAAAAAAAATTCGCACTAAAAAACTATATAGAAAGCATTAAAAAAGTTGTCCCAAATTAGATGTTAGTGGGAGGGAGCATGGGTGGAGTGAAGAGGAAAATGTGAAATTCCTTTCTCTTCCACACCTAAATCCATTGACTTTTAATAGATTCTCTTGTAAATCAGTTCATATAAATAATAGTTCCTTTACATCTCAATATTCCCATTAAATCAAACTCTTTCATTTCATTTTGATCTCCCTTTACACCTAGATGTTAGAGTTCCATGGAACTCATACTCTAAATACCATAAATTATTGATCAAAAACATCATAAGAAAACAAATGGCTAGAAATTCCTAAAGGTTGTAACTAATATCCGGCTCTAGTGCTACTAATTTTGAATTCATTTACACCGGCATTCAAGGCGAAGAGACCGGCGCGCACCGCGATTAACCTTCACACTGGTCCTCTATCTTTTTTCTAGAAATAGTCACTCACACATGATATTGACGATCTTCCTCTTACTCTAGTTGAAGTAATAAGGAATGATAAAAGATGGTGGCTTTCTTCTTCTTTTGTAGCTCTTGTATCCTAATGTGTTAGCACAAAAGATGATTGCACCTTAAAACTATTGGATCAAGAAAATCAAATAGCTTTAGAAGGAGAACAAAAGAAGATTTTTATTGGTTTGAAAGTTTATAGTGATAAAGAAAATTTAATGAGCTATTTTTAGTGTATATTTAAATTTGTAAATTATTAATTAATTGTATAACTCTTACATTAAAATGCATAATTTTACATTTCTACCTTGTTTACTGCTTTAATAAAGCATTAAATTTTATGTATTAATTTGGCATTCTTTGCTTTAAATAGATATTAAAATATTTGATGTATAATAAAATACTTCTTAAAAAACGCTTCTTAGAAAACAAATCAGGCTTTTAATGTTAAGGAATTTAAACTTTATTTTTCCTATAAAAAACTTCATCAAAATCTGGAATTTAGAGAGACTTTGATTTGAAAAATAAAATAAAATAGCTCCAAACATTTTAATATTGCCTAAAAGGGGAGATAAAAACAGCAAAATAGTACAAAAAAGATACATAAGAAAAAGTATTTATCATCTACTACATTGATAAAGCATAAGGAAGAAAAAGTCCTCCTAAATCCAGGGCTGTAGGTTTCCAACACCTATTGGTAAAGCTGACTCTCTCTCTCTCTCTCTCTCTCTCTCTCTCTCTCTCTCTCTCTCTCTCTCTCTCTCTCTCTCTCTCTCTCTCTTCCTTTATGTAGGTTATTCTAGAACATTCATACTTCTTAAATATTAGGCTACAAAGGTTGAAAGGATCGTAGTCGATGGGCGAGAGAGGTCAGAGGAATCATAGTCAATAGAAGAATGTATTCAAGGGGACCGTAGTCGGGCGATAGAGGTCAAAGGGATCTAATCGACGGGCAACTATAGTCAAAAGGATTGTACTCGTGTAACGCCCCAAGATCTAACTTGGAAAGAATTTCAAGCAATCCATCAACAATTTACCATAGCTATCTATAACTTCAATCAAACAGTTTAGCAAAAACCTATAACTTTTAAAACATCAATGTACGATTCTATTCATATCTCAAAAGATCATATACAATACTCAGGAGCTACACTAAAAACACATGAACTGAAATTTATCTTGTCCTGAGTACAAAAGAATCACTATCACCAAAAAGAACAAATACCTGAGGATTCATGATCAACCTCAATCTCCTGCTCCCTTGCCCTGACCTGAAAATATTAACCACATATAATGAGCTTCAAAAAGCCCAGCAGGTCACCTAATACCTACAACTGAAATCAAAGCACGATACTGGAGACAATATGCATGTCAATTAGTCGAATCCATAACAGTCAATTGCACATGATCAGTGAATCAATGCAGCGAATACAAAAATCAATAATCAATGCCCAATCGATAAAATCCAGAGTCAGCGATAGAAGAATCGATAAACAGTAGAAAATTAGTCGATCAGTCAAATTAATCGTATCAAATCGAATCAATCAAAACAATACTATCTTGTCAATTAAATCGATCGGTATGAAATCATAAAATCAATACAATAAAGCCCAGTCTATCAATGAATCAAATGCAGCAGTTCAATACAATGCAGAAGCAATAGTATCAATGAATGAAGAGATGAATCCATAGTATCCATAACCATAGCATCAATGAATCAATTACAGTATCCATATCCATACAGTATCTATAACAGTAGCAATGAGCAGTGACAGAATGTAAATATCATGAAATCATATGATAACATTAAGTCCGTAAATCTGTTAGTAAATCTGAATCAATAAAGCAATAAATCCATCACGAGTCAATGCCGAACACATGCCTTTCAATATAATAGTCTTATTGAACAAGTGCAATCACTGGCTATTCGATAATCCATAGTGTTGTTGTAGAAATCCATAGTGTTGTTGTAGATATCCATACGTTGGTTCAATAAGAGTCGTCACTCTGTGCCCGTCGGCTGCCTGTCGGCATATTAAACTCCTTATGACTCCCAATCGTTATATCAATGATCAATAGTTTAAAGGAAAGCCCGTCGGCCCACCATCCTGTACAGGTCAAATCAATCTCCAACCAACAGTTCAACCAGTCTTCACTTGTCTTTCAGTAATAATAATCATATATTCACATTCATATGCATATCAGTTCAAATCATCAATTTTAGGAAATCGGAAATCGTACAAAAATTCAACGGCATAACAGCAGTATACGAAATTTACACAGAAATTCCTAAAAATCACAATTAACCAAATTAATACAGAACGTGCACGACAACATTATAAGACTTATATTCTACTGAAGCAACATCAATCAACAACCTGATATTTATCTATTCGATCAAAATCACACAGAACCCAAAATAACCGGTAAAATCGTTACAGAAAATACTCAAAACGTGTAGAAAAATAATATCAATAACATATCAAAAGTTGTGCGGTGAAAGTTTCGTCAATACAAAACGGTGCGCGTTTATCGGTAATGAAAACACAATTCTGTGCACAAAACGACCAAAATTCAACATCTTTGAAAACAGAAATAGGATTCGGAGTCCTTACCGCGAGATAAACAATCCTTCAAACAACGGCGACGGACAAAAAGCACTCCGCGGCCTCCAAAACTAAGCTTTTCCTTCTCTTTCTCTCTCCTCAGATATTTTGAAAATATAAAATAATTTTCTCTCTCTTCAAAACGAGCTGATTTCCTTTTAATACACATCTGATTGGCCTGACCGATCACCACATCGTCCAGGACGATCTGAACAAAATTTCAATCGTCCAGGACGATAATTAATTTCCTTGGACGATAAAAACCCTTGCTCACTGACTTTGCCATGAACTGATTGTCCCAGGACGATCCAAAAATCGGCCCGGACGATCCACCCATAAATCAGTTGTTTCAATGATCGTTCTGGACGATCTCAACATTGTCTCGAACGATCCCAGAAGGAAATCAAAGAAACGAGCTCTCACAACTCGATAGGTAATGAAGGTCATGAGAGGGACCATTGTTGAGCTACAAAGGTCAGAGGGACTGTAGCTAGTTGGCGGTGGTGGTCGAAGGGAACATTTTCGTGCGATGAAGGTCAGATGAACCATAATTGGTGGGTGATTATGGTCGAAAGACCATAATTATACGATGTAATTCAAAGAGATCATAATCGAGCAACTGAGGTCGAAGGGAAAATCATCAGGTGAAAGAGATTGGAGGGACCGTAGTTGGGAGATTGATTAGGTCAAAAGACTGTAGTCGGCATATGATGGAGGTTGAGTGGAAACCCAACGTGTAACACCCCAAGATCTAAAAGGACAAATGTGAACATACTTTCCTATACTTCTAAGATTTTTTTTTCCCAATTGGATATTCTAGCTAATCATCAATAATATCTAAATAAACATTCAGAGTGCACAAACTATAAATTTTATTGTATTCCTCAATTAATTATTTATAATAGTCTAGATTTAATATTTCCAACGAAATTTATTTAAATAAGAACTGCAAAATTATGCCGCTATGCCACCAACAAAACTCTCAACTTTCTCAAACTTCTTAGGTTCCATTCCCAACATCATTGCAACACCACCAGGTCTTAACACTTTCATCAAAACCCACTTTTCTCATTTTTCCTTAGAGTACAGCGTTAGACTGCCAAAACTCGGTACCGAAGCACTCGCAAAGAAAAATTTGACTCCTAGCTTTCCTCTATCTCGGCCCACCTTCCTTCATTCCTTTACAATACATTCAACTAAATAAGATTCATAATTACCACCCTAATTAAAAATACAATTATGAGCAAATAGAAACCAATATTTCTGAGAATGGATATTATACAACGATGTTGGTCAGATGGATGTCCGACAGCGATGGTTCAGCGAAGGTTTAGCAGCAACAGCAAAGCTACAAGGGTTCATAGGCGATGGTGCCTGGGTAGAGATCTAGGATTCTTCAAGCCTTAGGGTGCTCTTGGTCTCTACCCAAGGTCTAAGCCCCCTCTAAAAGTCTCTCTCATGTGAGGAGTAATTAAGGGTATATTTATAAATTTTTGAGAAGATTTAAAACAAACTTGAAGTGCTCCATCATATGACTTATATTGATTCCCTTAATCAAAGAGCATTCATCAAACATTTTAAGTGCTTCAACGATGTTACAATTAAGCATTCTTGGGCTCATTGGGTTCTTCTCGTTGAGCCACTCGACTCTACCAAGCATGCTATATTTGAATATCATTTGGTTATATAATTAATGTTTTATGCTTCCAAGTATGCTTTGGGCTAATTTAAGCTCAGATTGGACCAATTTTGGGCTGTTGGGTATGTCCGTTTGAGATGCTCAATTTGACTATTAGTTTATTGAAATCGAAGTTTGGCCTAAAATTAATTTTGGAAGTTTCAAACTCATATATGAATCAAGATTCGTGCTTGAGATGATTTTTTATGACATATCAAATCTAATTAATCAAATATTTGATTTTAATAATTTAAATATAGTCTAATTAGTAGATAATTGAATCTATTTGTTATAATCAAAAGTAATATAATACAAAGTTGTTTGGTGAAGTTTCAAATTTTAATATTAATAAGAAAAGATTTAATTTATTGAACAAGCAGTTTATTAAACATATTCAACATACATGTAATATATATAAGAAATATTAAATAAAGAATATATATATTGAACTTCATTATTGATGAAATAGTTAGTAAGGAAGTAAAATATAATATAACTTACTATAACAGAATTATAATAGAATTTTATAATAAAATCTATTTTGTAGCATAGATGATGATTACATGACTACAGTTTTTGTCATAAACTATTCTTAGACTTAGTATTAGGGGTATCAATATTTGACCCTATAATGCCTAAAAAATTCAAGTTAAGGCAAGTTTAAATTTTCTTTTTATGTTAATTGAAGCATATGTTACTTATGAAGTCAATTGTATATGCATAATTAGTATAATTATAACTGTTACATATGTCACAATACTTTATTTCCACTAGAGCTTCTACATTCCACTAACCAAGCCATGCATTGGCTGGATTAGATCCAATGGCTGGAAATTTTTGGGAAGCCTATAGTGGGAAAAGCAATAGAGATTAAAATATAAAGTAATTTGAATAAAAAGCATAAATCCTATGGTGTGCTGGAATTTCTCTCAGTAATGCAATAATAGTATTCTTCTCCCATTTTCCATCAGCTCACTTAGTGTGCTAAGGAGCTGCATGCCGTGGAATGCTATGGAAAGAATTCCAAAAATATTTTCCAGCAAATTAAGGTAAGGTAAATTAAGAAAATATTTTAGTTGTTGGTTGAAAATTTTATTTGGCTGAAATCAAGTGCATTTTGGTGTTTAATCTAAGTAGGACTACTACTTTTGGTGTTGCAAATTCAAGAAATAATAAGGGAAGTACTATTGTTTGCTGATGATAGTTAAAAACAAGTTAAAGCTGAACTGGTAGCAAAAAACATTAAAAAAGAGGACTTAGAAGGAAAGGAAAAGTATTTTATGGAATGAGAAAGAGTGCGATTGAGATTGTATACAAGAGGAAAGGAAGATAAAGTCTAGGAGAATAAATTCTTAGCAATATGAGATACCCAAACGAGGTTATAAGAATTGATAAATATTTTATTATTGCACTTGATCTTTATTATGCTTATGGCCGCATGTATTTCAATTTATTTTAATTTATTTTATATGAATATGGATGAATATATATAGTAAAAATACAGCAAAAGCGCAACACAAAAAAGACAGCAAAAGTGTGGCTAAAAGGCAGCAAAATGGCAGCTAAATGGTAGCTAAAGTGCAACTATGTCATCAAAGCATATGTCATTAGGGCTAAAAAGCATGACTATATGGAAAGTGAAATAAGTTATATATGAGGGATATGTCCGCACAAGTAAAGACGAAAGACCCGATGAGATAAGCTACCACTATCAATTCTAGAAGTTTGGAAATTTGACTCAACCCTGAATGAGAGAACAACTTTCATTCTAAAAGTTAAAAAGTTGTACCCAAACTTGAAATGAAATGCTAAAAAGGTTCAAAAACTTATAGTTATCATATGACTTATTTAAAGGTATTGAACAATTTTGACAAGATGATTAATACTGATAAGCACTTTTAGGCTCAATATGATATATCAATATGTTTTAACTATGTTAATATTATTAAGTATTTCTTAATTATTTATTATTATTTCTTATAAATTGCTTGTGTATTTTATTGAGCCTAGCTCATTAACAGTGGTTATACTGCATGGAAGGGGAATGAGCCCTTGAGATAGTAAAATGAGGTGATCATTCTTTTGGTGTAAATACGTTTTGGGTGTACATAGGATCTAAAATGATATTTGAATGCTAGGTGTACAGATTTTTAGTTATGTGAGTAAATTTTAAAAGTTTTAGTTGAGCTCTATATTTACTTTAATTATATTTGATGTTTTTTAAGGGACCATATATACTTCCCATTATTAGTTATGGAATTAGATAGGTTGGCAAGTTAGGAGAGTTTAAATAATTTCTTTTACTCACACTATTCTGAAAGTAGTGGCTCAGAATAGGTGTTAGTAAAAAGGAATTGATTTAAATTTTCATTCTCTGTTATACTCCAAATTGACTATTAAGGGGTAGGCCAAACTGGTATGTGACAGACCCAACCCTAAACCCATCATGGACTCGACTTAAAAAAATTTAATGTTCGAGTATAAACCTGTTTGTCAGATGGGTTAGGTTCAAGTTTGATTTCCGGACCTCTTCCTAAAATTAGGCCAGGTTCGAGTTGACCCAAAAACCTTGAATCAACTCAGAATGACTCGGATCATGCATACCTAAACTCCCAAAATGAACTGGACTCTTGAGCAATCGAATCCACCGCGCCCTCACTCGGGCCTCCAATACTATCACTCGAGAGGACGGACCCACAACATTGTCGGTCTGTCATGATCCCGCTATCGCAGCTGCTCCGACACTCCACACCCGAGCTCGCCCACGCTCTCCATGTATACAACCATGCTCGCATACATATGCCCTCACCGGCCTGGACCACACAACTCTTACCTTATTCGCTACACATGCTTTTGCCTGCTGTCCAAATGGCCTTGCGGGTTGGCATGCCAGGTGTAATATCTCGTTTCCTTACTGTTCCTCTCTGATTTGGATTTTCCTCCCAGAATCGGCCAGGACGAAATTTGGATCGTCCAGGCCGATCAGTGCATTGAAAATAGCTGATTTCTGGAGTGCTTTCTGGAATGATTTCTGGATGAAATCGTCCAGGCCGATCGAGGTATCGTCCCGGGACGATCAGTGGATGGCACAAGTCAGTGAGTAGGGGTTTTTATCGCCTATGAATAGTAATTATCGTCCTGAAAAATCGTCCCAGGACGATGGGAATTTGGTCTGATCGTCCAGGACGATCGAGACGATCGGCCGGGCCGATATGAGCATTACTTAAGGGAAATGAGCTCGTTTTGAGGAGAGAGAAAATCAAAATTTAAAATCAGATATCTTGTAGAGAGAGAAAGAGAAAGGAAGAAAAGAGAAAAGCTGGTTTTCGGAGACCGCGGAGCGCTTTTCGTCCGACGCCGCTGTTGGGAAAAGTGTAGATCTCGTGGTAAGGACTCCGAACCCTGTTTCTGTTTTCAGAGATTTTGGGTTTTGACCGAGATATGATCTGTTTTGTGTTTTCGTAGTCGACTTTTCGACATGGTTTTGATTTGACACAACTTCCACCGCACAACTTTTAGTATGTTATAGATATGATTATTGTACACGATTTGACTGTATTTTACGAAGATTTTACCGGTCGGAATTGATTCTACGAGATTTTAATCGAATTCTACGTGATTTTAATCGAATAGAAAATAATCGGGACCTGATTTGATTTGGATTCTATAGATCGATAGTCTTGTATTGATGTTATAGATATTCTACTGTAATTTGGAAAGATTTGGAAACTGTGTCTTTTTGCAGGATTTTTGTGTAAATTTGACCGACTACCGTTATGCTGCCCGATTTTCGTACGATTCCTGAATTGTATGAAATTGATAGATTGAACTGATATGCATTGATTATTGATATGATTGCTTTAATATCGACTATTGAATTGCTTATTGATTGAATTGACTATTGATACTGATCGCAAGTGGAACCTGGTTGAACATTGGTAGAAGATTGATTGATACCTGTACAGGATGGTGGGCCGACGAGCTTTCCTTTAAACCATTGATCATTGATATAACGATTGGGAGTTATAAGGAGTTTATTAATATGCCGACGGGCAATAGAGTGACGACTCTTCTTGATTGAACCAATGTATTATCTACTACAGCAATATGGATTCTACAACAGCAACATAGCCAGTAGATTGTACTTGTTCAGTATATAGTATTGAATTGCATGTTTACTGTATTGCTTTATGATTTCATTGATTTATAGATTCCTGCTTTATCGACTTTGATTGGATTTACTAGATCGTACGATTTCATTGATTTCACTGATTGATTTCCGTGCATCGACATTGAGCATTGATATAGAAATGGATGACTAGATACTGCATTGATAGCATGGACATCGACTACTGCTTATAGATTCATCGTATTGCTGCCTATAGACTTATAGATTCACTGTCGCTACTGTTCTTCACCGCATTGACTGTTTTATAGATCCTTGTCTCGTATCGCTTTTCTCTACTGATTCTATTGATTTGATCGTATTGATTTGATTGACGACGTTGATTGATTTAGTTGATTGATGGAATTGATTTATCGTATTGCCTGCTGCTGCATTGACTGGTTTTATTGACTATTGATTTCCGTTGCATTGACTCATTGACCATTGACTGATTCGGATTGATAGATTGACATGCATATTGATCGCATTGCCGTGCTCTGATTTCAGTTATAGGTATTAGGTGACCTGCTGGGCTTTGTAAAGCTCATTATATGTGGTTGATATTTTCAGGTCAGGGCTCGGGAGCAGGAGATAGGCTTTGATCCAGATCTACAGGTTTTTAGTGCTTTTGATAGATTTATGATTCTTTTGTACTCAGGACAGGATAGCTTTTCTACTTGTATTGATAGTGTAGTTCCTGAGTATTGTACATGATGTTTTGTGATATGAATCGACTGATATATTGAAGTTTTAAATTTTATAGATGTTTGATAGATTGCTTAATGATGGTTTATAGATAACTCTGGTAAATTGTTGCGAATTGATTGACATTCTTCCAAGTTAGATTCTGGGGCGTGACAAGTTGGTATCAGAGCAGTGTTATTGGAAGAATGGATTGTTACCAGAGTTGTAGGTTTGGATTGAGAGATTGGGTAGCTTTAAGAGCTTCATTGGCATACATCATTGCATATGTGTATTATTTGTTCTGAATTGTGCAGGTGAAAAGATATGGATCCTCCGGCAGAATCCAGTGTACCGAATGAGCAACACAGCGCATCTCCAGTACCTTCAGAGAGTATGATGCAGTTAGCTACTGCAATTGCACATGTTATGGGGGATGCCCAGAGCAAGATGAGTGGGAGCAAAGAGGAAGAAGTTGATAGACATTTACAGATGTTTCATAAGCTGAAGCCTCCGTTGTTCAAAGGGGCTGTAGGACCACAGGCTGCTGAGGATTGGATAATGAGGATAGAGAAGATTTTTGATAGCATGCAGTGTCCGGGGAACAGAAAAGTACCTTTGGCAGTATTCATGTTGGAGAGTGAGGCAGAGAGATGGTGGATTGGACAGCAGAGAGAGAAATTCCAGGGGAAGACCAATGCTGAGATCACCTGGGATGAGTTCACTACAGTGTTCAGGATGTGGTTCGTACCACCGTCAGCTCAGCGGCAGATGCAGGAAGCTTTCATGAGATTGGAGCAAGGTCGCAAGTCAGTGATGCAGTACGAGTCCGAGTTTACTGCACTTGCGAGGTACGCTGCTCACTTGATTCCTACTTCTGAAGACAAGTGTTATAGATTTCTGCACGGATTGAATAGAGAGCTGAGGCAACCACTTGTACCTTTCTGGATCCATGAGTTTTCTGAGCTAGTGGAGCGAGCCCGATTGATAGAGATCGATTTGGCGACACCAGTATCGAGGTACGAGGATACCAGGAGGAGGAGAGATGACGTACGACGAGATGATTCTGGTAGAGACAGAGATAGAGAGAAGAGAAGCAGATATGAGGGTTCGAAGGGATCTGCATCGGGATCTGCGTCACGATCAGCATCGATAGTATCATCTGGTGGTTCTGGCACGTGCATTCACTGTGGTAGACGACATGCAGGTCAGTGCTACCTATTGACGGGACAGTGTTTTTACTGTGGACAGCAAGGGCACAGAGCAGCAAATTGTCCTCAGAAAGGACTGGGTGGAAGGACTGATTCTGGCACGGGTACAGGACAGCAGAGGACTATTGCCTCGAGGGCCTACAGTGAGAGATCAGGGAACCGGATGGATGATAGGACTGTCAGAGGTCAGAAGGAGACAGTTGCGCCACGACCTTCTGCACTTCCTCCAGTGGTGCCACGCATCTACAGTCTACAGAGTTTACAGCACCAGGATCAGCAACGACCAGAAGATTTTACTGGTAAGATTGATTTGACTAACCGATTGATATTGACATATGAACATTGCATATTGACATTTGATTGATTGCATTGGGTGTTCTGTATGGATTTCGACGAGTTTTGTTTTGGATTTGGATTTTGATCGATTTGTTTTGCATCGTCGTTTCTGCTTCGCACCTGTAGGGAAATGTCGGAACGACATTTTTCTAAGGTGGGGAGATTGTAATATCTCGTTTCCTTACTGTTCCTCTCTGATTTGGATTTTCCTCCCAGAATCGGCCAGGACGAAATTTGGATCGTCCAGGCCGATCAGTGCATTGAAAATAGCTGATTTCTGGAGTGCTTTCTGGAATGATTTCTGGATGAAATCGTCCAGGCCGATCGAGGTATCATCCCGGGACGATCAGTGGATGGCACAAGTCAGTGAGTAGGGGTTTTTATCGCCTATGAATAGTAATTATCGTCCTGAAAAATCGTCCCAGGACGATGGGAATTTGGTCTGATCGTCCAGGACGATCGAGACGATCGGCCGGGCCGATATGAGCATTACTTAAGGGAAATGAGCTCGTTTTGAGGAGAGAGAAAATCAAAATTTAAAATCAGATATCTTGTAGAGAGAGAAAGAGAAAGGAAGAAAAGAGAAAAGCTGGTTTTCGGAGACCGCGGAGCGCTTTTCGTCCGACGCCGCTGTTGGGAAAAGTGTAGATCTCGTGGTAAGGACTCCGAACCCTGTTTCTGTTTTCAGAGATTTTGGGTTTTGACCGAGATATGATCTGTTTTGTGTTTTCGTAGTCGACTTTTCGACATGGTTTTGATTTGACACAACTTCCACCGCACAACTTTTAGTATGTTATAGATATGATTATTGTACACGATTTGACTGTATTTTACGAAGATTTTACCGGTCGGAATTGATTCTACGAGATTTTAATCGAATTCTACGTGATTTTAATCGAATAGAAAATAATCGGGACCTGATTTGATTTGGATTCTATAGATCGATAGTCTTGTATTGATGTTATAGATATTCTACTGTAATTTGGAAAGATTTGGAAACTGTGTCTTTTTGCAGGATTTTTGTGTAAATTTGACCGACTACCGTTATGCTGCCCGATTTTCGTACGATTCCTGAATTGTATGAAATTGATAGATTGAACTGATATGCATTGATTATTGATATGATTGCTTTAATATCGACTATTGAATTGCTTATTGATTGAATTGACTATTGATACTGATCGCAAGTGGAACCTGGTTGAACATTGGTAGAAGATTGATTGATACCTGTACAGGATGGTGGGCCGACGAGCTTTCCTTTAAACCATTGATCATTGATATAACGATTGGGAGTTATAAGGAGTTTATTAATATGCCGACGGGCAATAGAGTGACGACTCTTCTTGATTGAACCAATGTATTATCTACTACAGCAATATGGATTCTACAACAGCAACATAGCCAGTAGATTGTACTTGTTCAGTATATAGTATTGAATTGCATGTTTACTGTATTGCTTTATGATTTCATTGATTTATAGATTCCTGCTTTATCGACTTTGATTGGATTTACTAGATCGTACGATTTCATTGATTTCACTGATTGATTTCCGTGCATCGACATTGAGCATTGATATAGAAATGGATGACTAGATACTGCATTGATAGCATGGACATCGACTACTGCTTATAGATTCATCGTATTGCTGCCTATAGACTTATAGATTCACTGTCGCTACTGTTCTTCACCGCATTGACTGTTTTATAGATCCTTGTCTCGTATCGCTTTTCTCTACTGATTCTATTGATTTGATCGTATTGATTTGATTGACGACGTTGATTGATTTAGTTGATTGATGGAATTGATTTATCGTATTGCCTGCTGCTGCATTGACTGGTTTTATTGACTATTGATTTCCGTTGCATTGACTCATTGACCATTGACTGATTCGGATTGATAGATTGACATGCATATTGATCGCATTGCCGTGCTCTGATTTCAGTTATAGGTATTAGGTGACCTGCTGGGCTTTGTAAAGCTCATTATATGTGGTTGATATTTTCAGGTCAGGGCTCGGGAGCAGAAGATAGGCTTTGATCCAGATCTACAGGTTTTTAGTGCTTTTGATAGATTTATGATTCTTTTGTACTCAGGACAGGATAGCTTTTCTACTTGTATTGATAGTGTAGTTCCTGAGTATTGTACATGATGTTTTGTGATATGAATCGACTGATATATTGAAGTTTTAAATTTTATAGATGTTTGATAGATTGCTTAATGATGGTTTATAGATAACTCTGGTAAATTGTTGCGAATTGATTGACATTCTTCCAAGTTAGATTCTGGGGCGTGACAAGTTGGTATCAGAGCAGTGTTATTGGAAGAATGGATTGTTACCAGAGTTGTAGGTTTGGATTGAGAGATTGGGTAGCTTTAAGAGCTTCATTGGCATACATCATTGCATATGTGTATTATTTGTTCTGAATTGTGCAGGTGAAAAGATATGGATCCTCCGGCAGAATCCAGTGTACCGAATGAGCAACACAGCGCATCTCCAGTACCTTCAGAGAGTATGATGCAGTTAGCTACTGCAATTGCACATGTTATGGGGGATGCCCAGAGCAAGATGAGTGGGAGCAAAGAGGAAGAAGTTGATAGACATTTACAGATGTTTCATAAGCTGAAGCCTCCGTTGTTCAAAGGGGCTGTAGGACCACAGGCTGCTGAGGATTGGATAATGAGGATAGAGAAGATTTTTGATAGCATGCAGTGTCCGGGGAACAGAAAAGTACCTTTGGCAGTATTCATGTTGGAGAGTGAGGCAGAGAGATGGTGGATTGGACAGCAGAGAGAGAAATTCCAGGGGAAGACCAATGCTGAGATCACCTGGGATGAGTTCACTACAGTGTTCAGGATGTGGTTCGTACCACCGTCAGCTCAGCGGCAGATGCAGGAAGCTTTCATGAGATTGGAGCAAGGTCGCAAGTCAGTGATGCAGTACGAGTCCGAGTTTACTGCACTTGCGAGGTACGCTGCTCACTTGATTCCTACTTCTGAAGACAAGTGTTATAGATTTCTGCACGGATTGAATAGAGAGCTGAGGCAACCACTTGTACCTTTCTGGATCCATGAGTTTTCTGAGCTAGTGGAGCGAGCCCGATTGATAGAGATCGATTTGGCGACACCAGTATCGAGGTACGAGGATACCAGGAGGAGGAGAGATGACGTACGACGAGATGATTCTGGTAGAGACAGAGATAGAGAGAAGAGAAGCAGATATGAGGGTTCGAAGGGATCTGCATCGGGATCTGCGTCACGATCAGCATCGATAGTATCATCTGGTGGTTCTGGCACGTGCATTCACTGTGGTAGACGACATGCAGGTCAGTGCTACCTATTGACGGGACAGTGTTTTTACTGTGGACAGCAAGGGCACAGAGCAGCAAATTGTCCTCAGAAAGGACTGGGTGGAAGGACTGATTCTGGCACGGGTACAGGACAGCAGAGGACTATTGCCTCGAGGGCCTACAGTGAGAGATCAGGGAACCGGATGGATGATAGGACTGTCAGAGGTCAGAAGGAGACAGTTGCGCCACGACCTTCTGCACTTCCTCCAGTGGTGCCACGCATCTACAGTCTACAGAGTTTACAGCACCAGGATCAGCAACGACCAGAAGATTTTACTGGTAAGATTGATTTGACTAACCGATTGATATTGACATATGAACATTGCATATTGACATTTGATTGATTGCATTGGGTGTTCTGTATGGATTTCGACGAGTTTTGTTTTGGATTTGGATTTTGATCGATTTGTTTTGCATCGTCGTTTCTGCTTCGCACCTGTAGGGAAATGTCGGAACGACATTTTTCTAAGGTGGGGAGATTGTAATATCTCGTTTCCTTACTGTTCCTCTCTGATTTGGATTTTCCTCCCAGAATCGGCCAGGACGAAATTTGGATCGTCCAGGCCGATCAGTGCATTGAAAATAGCTGATTTCTGGAGTGCTTTCTGGAATGATTTCTGGATGAAATCGTCCAGGCCGATCGAGGTATCGTCCCGGGACGATCAGTGGATGGCACAAGTCAGTGAGTAGGGGTTTTTATCGCCTATGAATAGTAATTATCGTCCTGAAAAATCGTCCCAGGACGATGGGAATTTGGTCTGATCGTCCAGGACGATCGAGACGATCGGCCGGGCCGATATGAGCATTACTTAAGGGAAATGAGCTCGTTTTGAGGAGAGAGAAAATCAAAATTTAAAATCAGATATCTTGTAGAGAGAGAAAGAGAAAGGAAGAAAAGAGAAAAGCTGGTTTTCGGAGACCGCGGAGCGCTTTTCGTCCGACGCCGCTGTTGGGAAAAGTGTAGATCTCGTGGTAAGGACTCCGAACCCTGTTTCTGTTTTCAGAGATTTTGGGTTTGACCGAGATATGATCTGTTTTGTGTTTTCGTAGTCGACTTTTCGACATGGTTTTGATTTGACACAACTTCCACCGCACAACTTTTAGTATGTTATAGATATGATTATTGTACACGATTTGACTGTATTTTACGAAGATTTTACCGGTCGGAATTGATTCTACGAGATTTTAATCGAATTCTACGTGATTTTAATCGAATAGAAAATAATCGGGACCTGATTTGATTTGGATTCTATAGATCGATAGTCTTGTATTGATGTTATAGATATTCTACTGTAATTTGGAAAGATTTGGAAACTGTGTCTTTTTGCAGGATTTTTGTGTAAATTTGACCGACTACCGTTATGCTGCCCGATTTTCGTACGATTCCTGAATTGTATGAAATTGATAGATTGAACTGATATGCATTGATTATTGATATGATTGCTTTAATATCGACTATTGAATTGCTTATTGATTGAATTGACTATTGATACTGATCGCAAGTGGAACCTGGTTGAACATTGGTAGAAGATTGATTGATACCTGTACAGGATGGTGGGCCGACGAGCTTTCCTTTAAACCATTGATCATTGATATAACGATTGGGAGTTATAAGGAGTTTATTAATATGCCGACGGGCAATAGAGTGACGACTCTTCTTGATTGAACCAATGTATTATCTACTACAGCAATATGGATTCTACAACAGCAACATAGCCAGTAGATTGTACTTGTTCAGTATATAGTATTGAATTGCATGTTTACTGTATTGCTTTATGATTTCATTGATTTATAGATTCCTGCTTTATCGACTTTGATTGGATTTACTAGATCGTACGATTTCATTGATTTCACTGATTGATTTCCGTGCATCGACATTGAGCATTGATATAGAAATGGATGACTAGATACTGCATTGATAGCATGGACATCGACTACTGCTTATAGATTCATCGTATTGCTGCCTATAGACTTATAGATTCACTGTCGCTACTGTTCTTCACCGCATTGACTGTTTTATAGATCCTTGTCTCGTATCGCTTTTCTCTACTGATTCTATTGATTTGATCGTATTGATTTGATTGACGACGTTGATTGATTTAGTTGATTGATGGAATTGATTTATCGTATTGCCTGCTGCTGCATTGACTGGTTTTATTGACTATTGATTTCCGCTGCATTGACTCATTGACCATTGACTGATTCGGATTGATAGATTGACATGCATATTGATCGCATTGCCGTGCTCTGATTTCAGTTATAGGTATTAGGTGACCTGCTGGGCTTTGTAAAGCTCATTATATGTGGTTGATATTTTCAGGTCAGGGCTCGGGAGCAGGAGATAGGCTTTGATCCAGATCTACAGGTTTTTAGTGCTTTTGATAGATTTATGATTCTTTTGTACTCAGGACAGGATAGCTTTTCTACTTGTATTGATAGTGTAGTTCCTGAGTATTGTACATGATGTTTTGTGATATGAATCGACTGATATATTGAAGTTTTAAATTTTATAGATGTTTGATAGATTGCTTAATGATGGTTTATAGATAACTCTGGTAAATTGTTGCGAATTGATTGACATTCTTCCAAGTTAGATTCTGGGGCGTGACACCAGGTCTGGGTCGGGAAATCAAACATGTTTTATAAATTGGGTCAGGTTCGGATTAAGCGGGTTAAAGGCAGGTCAACTTTCAGTTGGACCTAAACATGACAAGAAAACTTATTTGACACACCTACTTAATTAATATACCTTTAATAATTTATATATCTAGAAAAATCATCTTGAACGTGTATGAATCTCGATCCAAATCTAAATTGGAAACTTCAAAAACAAATTTTGAACCATCCAAACTCTTATTTCATTAAACTTATGAGCAAATTGAACATCTCAAGGATATGAATCCAATGACACCAAATTCAGTCAAATCCTACCCCAAATGGGCTCAAATCAAAGGACAAAGGCTTATTTAAATGCTTCAAAGCATTCATTAGATTACTACATAATATTAAAATATTAAATTCTTATAGTCAAAACGAGCAGCTTGACGAGACCAATCCAAAGAGCCCAATATCACTCATTTCAGTCATCACTAAAGTACTTAAATATTCAATAAATATTATATAATCAAGGGAATCAATAGGGCCATTGATGAAACACTCTAAAATTGCCCTGAATTTTCTTTATATTTATAGAGCATGCCACGCCTTAAAAACTATAAATAGACAACATTCTTCACATAAAGAGGGGAAGAAGAAAATGAGGATGAAGAATGAGAGAATTATGAGGCTTGAAGAATCTTGGAGCTTTACCTCGGCACCATTATAGATAAATCCTTGCCACCAGACCACCATTGCTAGACTTACAGCTGATGATCGTCGTTAAACCTCCATTCAATCATCACCATTGGCTCTCTGGTTGACCTCTACCACTTACTGATTATGATCCTTTTGACAACCGTTATCCGTCAACCCCAATCCATTTTATCACCATCATCACCTAACTACAGTCATTCTGACTTCCATCGCTAGCCGATCATAATCCCTCTAATCACTATCACTTGAATATGATCCTTTCAATCACTATCGCCCGCCGATTGCGATTGTAATAACTGAAATATGTGAAATTAATTAATTTGAAAAATATAAAATTTTAAAGTAAAGCGCTTTGGCGCTAATCTGGTAAGCTCTACCTAGCCCCAAAGACTCTCACACTAGGTTGCTTGGCCAAGAAGAAATTGAAAGAGGGGAAGAAGAGAGAGGAGAAAAAATGTATTTGGATCATATTTGTTAGTCATTCTTATTACAGATTTTGTCTATTCACTGTAAAATTAAAAAAAAAAAACATTTTTTTTAATTTACCCCGTAAAATTTAAGAATATTATTGTCAAAATATATTTACAATCAATATCGATTATATACAAAAAAATTTATATAGTAAAAGTATGATAAATTAGGACAAAATTTTTTTTATCGATTTAGGAGAAGAAATTCATCAAACTCAAGTAGATTTTGTTTGCTTACGACAATTATGTGAAGTCTCTCAATATTTTTTACGAACCAAAAAGGACCCAAATGCCCTTATCTCCGCTCCCTCTCTCTTCTCCCTCTTCCCTTCTATCTCTTTCTTCCTCAACAAGTCACACGAATGGAGATGGTTGAGTGGGTTTTAGTGCTTAGGCTTAGGAATTAATATAAATAAAAACTCAATTAGCAGCCTAAAGCCACAACGCCGGTATTGCACGTCAAATCTAAAATTACTATAAAACAAAGCAACAAGCGTCATTGAAGCAAATTTTGACGCCGCAATGTCCAACATTACCATGCTCTAGTTCAAACACATTTTATTTTTTCACATTCTCACATTTTTACTCAAGCTTAATCATTAATATAGTGAGCTTTTAAAATTGTGCTCAAATTTATTCAACAATCTAAATAAATGAATGTCAATGATGCTTATACAAGTTCAGAACCAGTGACAAATGCACCCTACAGAATGGTAGTTAAGAATTTATAAGAGCTAAAAAGTCAACTATAAATGTTGCTAGATAAAAGTTTTATCAGGCCAAGTTCCCCGTCATGAGGAGCTCCAATACTATTTGTAAAGAATAAGGTTGATTATAAAGTATTGAATAAACTCGCTGTTAAAAATAAATATACATTGCAAAGAATTGATGACCCATTCGATTAATTTGAGGGAGCTATAACTTTCTCTAAGATTGATTTACATTATGGGTATCATCAGCTACACATTAAGGAGGTTGATATTGCTAAGACTGTTTTCAGAATAAAATATGGTCATTTTGAGTTTATAGAAATGTCATTTGGAGTGATGAATGCTCTAACTGTGTTTATAAAATTGATGAATAGAATTTTCAAATCCTTCATGGATATTTTTGTAATTATATTTATAGATGATATCTTGATTTATTCAATGGATGAAAAGAGCCATTTCAATCATCTTCATGCTGTATTGCAAACACTTAAAGAAATTAAGTTATATGCCAAATTTTTAAAATGTGATTTCTGCTTGAGAAGTGTAAAATTCAGGCCTGGCCAAAACGGGGGCCACTTGCGGGCGAGCCAGCGGAAGGAATTTTTTTTAAAAAATTCCTTTTTATTTACTCCGGCGGAGTTTTTCTGCCGGACAGTCGCCGGAAAATATTTCCGGTGGCCTACTTCGCTAGAAAATTTTTTCGATGAATTTTTTTCGACGGAATTTTTTTTTTGGGTTGTTTGGTTGGGAGATTCATCTATAATTAAAGTTGTTAATTTATAGATCTATCTAAATGCGCCCCTCACTGAGAGAATTTAATCTTTTTAAACATGCATGAATATTATTGTTGATAAATAGGTGAAATCTATTATTAGAAGCAACATAAGCATTTTATTTAAATTTACTATCACTTAATTCATTTTAGAGGAAACAATTTTTCATGCAAGTATTCTTTTGAATCCAATAATTAAAAATGTAATTAGCAATAATGAGCACATGAAATCTCTGCCAAAAATAATGTTAATTTTGGTGAGTATTATCTATAACTAACCAGTTGGAGAATATATAGAATTGAAATTGATAAAGTTTGTTAACAGCCAGCTTAGAAATTCAGCTAATTAACAGATAAAAAATTAAAAATCACTTATTAGCAATCGGCACAATATATAGCCGTTAAATGTCCCTATTCTTGCTTTAAAATTCATTAGAAGACAATGATCAAAACTATCTCGCGACTCTAATCGTCATCTTCCTCCTCGAAGTTGGAATATTCCGATAAGACCTCATCCTCTTCATCTTCTGATGCACTCTCACTACTCTCTACATACACAGCTCTGGTTCTGTTCTCCCTCTTCGGCCTCGCCTTTGCAACAGAATCCTCACGCTGTGCTTCATCAGAAGTTCCAAGAGAAGAATTTTCACTGCTGCTACCATTGATTCCAGACTTGTCTAAGAACGAGCCGCTCTTCTTGTTGAAGGGAGATGGCCTAATCTTCCTCACTTTCTTCTCTGGAGAGTCAACAGCATTTGTTGCAGGCGGCAAAAGTTCAGAAATGAGCTTCTGTGCCAATAATGGTTTGATCTGTCCCTCTCTTTTCTTCGTTGCGATCGTTGCTTTGGCCTTCGTAGCATTTGCTGGCTTTCTTCCTCCACCAGCTCCTTTCGTCCCTTTAGGGACCTTGCTGTTTTCAAAATCTTCATCATCGGTATCCTCGTCAGACACAACTGTCATGGCCTTCCTTGCAGTTGCAGCTCTCTTCTTTGGTCCTTCTTTAGCTGCAGCAGCCTCTGGCATAGTTTCAGTCTCCATGGCTGTAAAAAATTTAGAATTTTAGGCTTTTTCTTAATAACAATGTTAGAGTACCGTGAGCCAAGATCATACCAAGCCTTTCTGGGGAAGAATCAAGATTGTATGCTGCCAGTCTTTCTTTGAGTGCAACTAAATCTTCATCTTCATCGCTTTCAACAGAAACAGGCTTGAAAAATGACATGTAATGTGTAGTTTAGCTCATAGTAGTGAATGACATATCTTATAAAAGAGAATGAAATTACTACTAGGAGCAAACCTGAGATTTAGATTTATTTTGGAGCCTTTTAGGTTTATTCTTAGTTACCTCTTGAACAGTTTCTGCAATTAGGTATTCCAACGTTACTAAGATAAACCATGAGATAACTTGATAATACAAGAAATGGTATTTGTAAAGTAATACCAGAATCAATTGCAATTGGTTCAGTAGCTGCAGAAGGCTTCGTGTTGTTCTTCCTTGGCTTCTTTGGTGCTTGTTTAGAAGCTGCAGCACCACCATTACCTGCTTTTGCCTTGATTTTTTTCCTCGTTACTTCAGCTTCAGCATCTTGTCTTTCTAGATTCTGCTCAAGATGCAGGAAATATCATTAATTTAACATATGACGATAAATGGGGTAAGATAAGATGACCTAAATAGTAATATAGGAATAAATAAAGACAAAGTAAAGGATTTGAAAGCATTGGGGAAGGACTCACATCTAGCTCTTTATCTAGAGCATCTAAATCTTTGATCCATAGTGAGCTAGGTGAGGAACCCCTCAATTCCTTCACATCATTTTCAAATTTCTCCTTCTCAGAGCAAAGTTCCTGAACCTTTTCCCAGGTCAAGGTTCCTATAGCCATGGAGAGTAGGTAGTCATAATCACTCGGCTTCACTCCACCTTTAACTACTTCTGTAGTCTCCTCGGATTCTTCAGTTTCTGGTGTGGCTCCAGCTATAGCTACATCAACGCCCTTAGTTTTCTTTGGGAATGGAGTGAACCCTTTCTCTTGTAGCTCAAGGAACAATTCTGCCCTCTTCCTGTTGTTAACTATGATCTGACCTTTAACAACACCAAGAATGAACCTAACTTTGTTGTCCAGCTTTAACAGGTCCAACTCAAGATTGTCCAGCAAAGCTTTCTGCAAAAATTTGGCAAAAATTGTTCTCATTTGCATGTGAAATCCGTTATTGAGTTGTTAAACTATTCAATGCCATCTTACCTTCCTTTTCTCATAATATGTAATCCTTAGATGGAAAAACTCCTCAAGAACTGTAAAGTTGATTAAGAGTTAGGAACATTTATAGAACATAAAATGACATACCATGAGGATGAATACTCACTTTGTTCTGGTGTATCATATTTCTTAATGACTCCCTTGTGGTCGAAAAGATGCATATTGCTAGTGCTGATAGTAGTAAAAAGTTTAAACTTTTTCTCAAGTCCCTCTTGCTTTGCCATTATCAAGTTCTGCTCGGACAATGTAACCTCAAAATGCACAGTGGTGTCATCATTGTATTCTCTATAGTCCTACAAGATTAGTATTGCTTAGCAAGGCATGATTATACTCATCCAAAATGTCTCAAAATATCTGAATTAGTTTTTTTTACCTTAATAAATGGCTCCTTAACTTTATCAGTTCCTGTCACCAATGATTCCAGAAATTCCTTGTAGTCCTGAGTCCATCTTCGAATTGGAAGCTCAGTTATTGTTAAAGTGTTGCTGTCACTCTCCTCTATGATGCCAGTGACAGTGTAGGTAGCGCCAGCTTCCTTCACTGCTGTTTTCTCAATTAGGCCCTGATTTTATTAGGAGAAAAAAATGTCATTCAAGATATTTTCTGAAGAAAACCTCAACTTATGCTTATGAAAAGATGTCATCTTTACCTTGAAACCTCGATACCATGGATCCATTGGTAACATTGGCTCATCATTAAGCAAACGCCTTACATTTTTAACAATATCTCTTGGATTATAATTAGGAATGTAAGAGCTCCAACCAGTACCAATTCCCTCACTTCCATTTACTAAGACCATGGGAATAATTGGAACATACCTGTATGTTAATTGTAGTTTAAATTGGATACATTGAGGCTTCATTTGGGACGGCATTCTTATTGCTTCATAAAGCCATTTTTTAGTACAAGAAATTTAATTTTTGAACTATAAAACTGCTTTAAGAAGAAGTAAAAAAGCCACCCCAAACGAATTATAAGTCTATAATAAATCAATTGATAATAAATAAATAAATACCAGGCCGGTTCAATTGATTGCCCATCCTCACTCATATAGTCGAGAATAAGATCATCGTCCTTGGGAAACAAGAACCTGGTCATGGGTGACAACTTCGTGTAAATATACCTGGCACTAGCATGGTCCTTGCCTCCCTGAATGCATATACAAGAGAAAAGAATACATCAAAACTGATACAATAAACTAAAAGTAGCATAGATAAAATACCAAAACCATCTAATGAAGTTTTATACTTGGTGTCGAGTTCCAAATTGCCCATTTGGCTGCAGAAGATTGATATTATTGCTACCTACGAAATCTTGGGCCATTCCAATTATAGTACTGGCAAGACTTTGTTCCCCATGATGGTAGGCTGAATGCTCAGAAACATAACCGGAAAATTGAGAAATCTGCAGATAGACGAGATCGAGTCAAATTGAATGAATTTGAATATGAATAAACCATATTTATTTAACTGTTCTTTTTTCTGACCTTTGCTTCCTTGACAAAGTTCCTTTTGAAGGAGCAAAATAGAATCTTTCTTTGGCCAGGTTTTAAACCATCAACCATGGATGGAATAGACCGCTGCAAGTCTGCCATTGAGAATAATATCAGCTCCTTGTTGACAAAGTCACTATAGCTAATAAGTTTTTCGTTCTGATCCAGGTAAGTTCCAGGCTGCAGTTATAGGAAAGTAAATTTCAAAGTCTGAGAAAGTTAAAAGTTTTTTTGTAATGGCAAAGAAAGACTATCTCCTATTACTTCAAATTGCCGCAGCCAATTTTTCCTGGCTTCAATTTTCTTTTTGCTGAATGCAAGCTCTATAGCTTCTCCGTCCTGTTCATCAAACCATACAAAATCTTTCTTGTGCTTTTGAAGATCTTGGAAGTACTCCTTTCCTTCTTTGGATGTGCTAGTTCCCAACCCCTATGACCGTTATAATTAGAAAACCATTACAAACTGTAAAAATTTCGATGGCAGTACAGGATTAAAGATTAATGGCGCATGGAAAAGCAGACCTTATAGTACTTTATAGACCAGCCACTTGCATTGCCACCCAAACTTTCTTTCCAAGATTCATACTCAGGCATAGTGTAAAAAGACAAGACCTTACCTGTTCTGTAAGTTGCCTGAAACATCAAAAATAAAAATGTAGCAATATCATTTTTTTTTCATATTTCAAAGCTCCAAATCAGATTTTCATAAAATGTATAGGCTTACCTTCACAATCGGTGTTATGAACTCTACCAAGAACGAGGGGATTTTAAGCAGTGAAGGCCAAAATGAGTGTATGAAGTTAATCAAGAGCCCCTTAATGTGAGAGCCATCATGATCCTGAAATTGCAAAATAAGAATGCTAGGTTAGAAATGTTAAATCATTCACATATCTGCAGACAGAAGGCAAAAATTATCAGTTCATGTGGAACCTGATCTGTCATTATCATGAGATGACCATATCGTAAACCCTTGACACTTTCATACTCTTTCCCTTGCTGCAACCCTAGAATTTGCTTTATATTCTGGATTTCAGCATTCTCCATTATCTGTTTATGACTTGCTTCTCGAACATTCAGCAATTTACCTCTCAGAGGAAACACACCATAGTTGTTTCGACCAACAACTGAGATACCAGCCATCTGTTACAGGTAAGACAGAGAAATGAGATAATTTTCCCTGAAAAATACTAGCCTATGAGGACAATTTCTCTCATGAAAGAGGATATAATTTCAATTGGTTTAATAATCATGACACACTTACAGCAAGAGCCTTGGCTGAATCTCCTTCAGTCAAGATTAATGTGCATTTCTCTGAATTCTTTCCTCCAGCATCGTTAGCGTCATCAAGCTTCACAATGCCAGAGATTTTCTGCCTTTTTGTTCCATCTGTCTTCTTCAATTCCTTGTTCTGCTTGAAATCAGCCCATGAGAGAAGACTTTCCACAATTCCTGATTTAGCCACTGCAAAAAGAGAATTTTAACTTCGTTAAGTGCTGAACCAGGTAATTTAACATCGCAATATAAACAATTACCCTTCTTGAGAAATTCTTGTGAAAGATCGCACTTTGATCCGAAGCTTCCTTGACGAGTGGTCAATGTTTCTTTAGTTTGCGAGTCAAATGCAGGGTTGTCAATGAGGCAATTGACAAAGACCCAAAGATGATTCTTCACATTATGCGGCTTGAGGTTTGCATTCTTGTTCTTTTTGTTCACAATGCTCATCACATGACTTGCAATTTGGCTGGTGACATACTCAACGTGTGTCCCTCCCTTAATAGTGTTAATGGAGTTAACAAAGCTCACCTGATGAATGGAAACCAAATCAAAATCATGATCTATTGAACTTTTGTTACTAAAATTGATAAACAGGCATTTAAAGTTCATGAAGCGTTCTTTCAAGAAACCTGTTGAAACTGCCCATCAGTGAGGCTTACACATATCTCCCACCTATCATTGACTTTCTCAGCAATCCTAAATCAAATTATACAAAATTCTGATCATGTCAAAATTGAGAAGAGTTTAAATGCAAATGAAAAACTAAGATCTTTTCAAACCTTGGAAGGGGCTCCGGTCTAGATTTGGAAGCAGATTGCAGGTAAAGGTTGACGTAATCAGCAAAAGTTTTAACAGGTAATCGTTTCCCGTTCAACTCAACCTTCACGGTCTTACCCAATGTTCCAGCTAGATCAACAACCCTCTTTCTCATCAGTGCAACCACATCTTCTTCAAGATGGTCCATATTGAACTTCCGCAGGTCCGGCTTGAACGTAACCTTAGTCCAGTTCTCTCCTTCCTTGCATTTGGTGATGGAGGGCTGGGATTTGGTTCCCATGTTTCCGGTGAATACCTACATTAGAGAACTCATTTATAAGAATGTCATGAGAAACAATTGGCATCCTGAACCAGTACTTGGACCGTAAATCTTGGTAATTTATTTATAACAAAGATCAGCATTGTTACAAAGCTAAAGTCCTAAATTTGATATAAATGGATTTAGGGTTCTACATCACTCTTTGCAGTAAATTACATCAAGGTTTCATTTGGGACGGCTTTCTTACTGCTTCTTAAAGCAGCTTCTTAGTTCAAAGATTTTACTAAAAAGTTTAATTTTTTACTAAAAAGCTGCATTAGGAAGCAATAAGAAAGCCGTCTTAAATGAAGCCTAAGCCTTCATTTGGGACGACTATCTTACTGCTTCTTAAAGCAGCTTTTTAGTAAAAAAATTAATTTATTTTACTAGAAAGTTATTTTAAGAAACAGTAAGAAAATCATTCCAAACGAAACCTAAATCAAACAAAACACAATCTAAATAATACTATACTTCATATAAAAGCAAAGCAAACAGCCACATACATTTCAATTTCAGCAGAACTTCACGGATTCAAATCAACCATAATCGAGGGCTATCATGTAACGGATTCTTAATATATATTATTGAGTTCTTAATTCCAGGAAGGGAATTTCAGCACATTCTATGATCAGCACATGCCAGAATTATTAATTCAAATATAATTAATAACTGACAAATTATTATTTACCCTTTTTCCCTCTATTTGATTGCTACAACCCTGCAATCCAAAAATTTGCTTTAGTTTTGCATCGCCTCTACATTTGTACATTGGGATTGCTTCTTTTCTCTTTTATCAATCGCCCAAGAAAATGAAATTTTGACTTTCTATGGAAGACTTTCTGCTCCTCTAATTCATATGGAATGAATTGAAAAGTATGGGTAATCTTGCCAAAATCTATAAAACAAGGGCATTAAGAATAGAGAGCTGCATATTCGGCAATATCTAAAGCCTAACTCCCAAAATCTGAAAGCCGGAACCATCTTCATATCAACGTTCTCCTAAACTCTGATAAGAGAACGTCTCAAGAAGATGATTAGCATAAACCCTAACCCAGAGGGCGAACCATCGTTTTATTAAAGTCTCATAAAAGAAATCTCAAGAAGACTGAGATCACAAATCCTAACCCAACAGGCCGATATCCTCAGAACTAACGAAGAATTCGCAAGAACTCAAATTACATAAAAAAGAAAAAAAATATAAGCTGATTCTTTGACGAAATTAGAATGAAACTGTACATCAAAATGAACAAGAATGAAATCAGCCGACAAAAAATAATCCCAAAAAGTCACCTGCTTGTACTTCTTTTGCCTCTTCCCATCTGCCGTCTGGATGATAAACTCAGTTGAGAAGATATTGGTCAGCTTCGCACCGTACCCGTTCCTACCACCAGTAGTCTTCTTGACGTTATCGTCGTAGTTGCTGCTTGTGAGAAGGTGTCCAAAAATCATCTCCGGTACGTAGACCCCCTCTTCCTGGTGGATCTCGACCGGAACACCATCGCCATTGTTGTAGATGCTAATGCAGACGGCCTCGGCATCAATGTCGACCTTGAGGGAGTCCATAGATGGATCCCTCTGCTTGTTGTCGGCAGCATTAACCAATATCTCGTCAAAGATCTTGTAGAGCCCGGGCACATAGGTCACGGGTCGGTGAACCATCTCGTCATTCTCGTAGACCCATAGAGTCTGGGTATGCTTCTCCACCGAGCCAATATAGGTGTCAGGGCGGAGGAGAATGTGCTCGAGCTGCGTCTTCTTCTGGTACATCTCCTCGATCGTTTTCTTGCCGCTGGCGGCTGTGTCTGCGATGCCATAGGCGGAGTTGTGCACGGTGCTGGACTGAAGAGGGAGCTTCTTCACGGCGGCCATGGCGTGTGTAACACGGAGATTGTGTCAAGAAGGCTAAAGGCCGAGCGTTCTTGCGAGATTTATTATGAAAGAAAGGGCTATGGTACTGGGGCGATTTCAAATTTCAAATTTTGAATTCAAATGAAATGAAGACAGGGATACCTACTGAGATGCACTCATTCAATCTTCAATCAAATTTTATTTTTTTCTCCTCTTTTGTCCGCTTCTTTGACAAACTCTATAACACAAAAAATTGACTTATGTTAACAATGCGACGTCAATATGAACGTCGCGCTGTTCCTTTATTAAATTTTGGCGTGCAAATTAACGTTCGAATGAAGCGAATGACGAATGGTATGTAGTTCAATTGGAGATGGTCGTAGGATCATTCAGCTTAGCAAAATTGATTGAAAGGTGAGCCATTCCTAACCTTATTGAAAATTCCTAATTACTTTAAAACAATGAATAAAACCCAATGGGACAAATCATTAGCAAAAAATCTAAAAACCTTATGGCAAAATTTATTTTTCACTTTCTATTTAGGTCGAATTTTTAAATTGATATTCCTAGATGTATAATTTGTTAAATCAAAATCTACCTAACTCAATTTCCTTAACTAACTTATTTTAATATTTATGTTTTAAAAACTAAAGATTTTTATTAAGTAATATATATATTACATAATATATGTATATTGCAGATTAGATTTATTGATATAAGTAAATAATATAGTATGAATTATAGAAATTATAAGATATTTATTTAAATTTATATTATATACTAATTTTTATATAGTATACAATGTTAACATTTTCGTTAAGAAAATCAATGGTATCCCACTAATAATTCTAATTCAAATAAAAAAAAATTCTGATTTATAATCATCTATAAAATATAATATAACAATAATGTTTATATGAAATTATTTAAAATGGTTGAAATAGTTGCAAAATTTGAGTTAGATTTGCTACCCTTCCACATAACTAATTTATATAATTATATAACAACAATAATCTATTAAAGAATAAATAAGGAATATATAGTATAAATTATATTACATTTATACAATTATTTAATAAATGATGAATTAAGAAATTGAGTTGTAATATTATTAGAAAATGTTTTGGAATATTATTAATAATTAATTAATCTTGACTTGTATATTATTATTTTGTTTATTGTTACTAAAATATAAATTTATATTAATAAGGAATATATAGTATATGCTCATTTCGTATATTGTCTTTAAGGGTAAATCCACTCATCCACCTGAGTGAGCATCCTCATCTATACAACACTTAACTTAATATTAAGCTTCTCTTTTAATGGTCAATATTTTGCACCATAGAGCAGGTCTCACTAGCATCTTATAGAATTTTCACTTAAGTTTGAGAGGGACTTTTCTATCACACAACAAGCTCGATACATTCCTCCACTTCAATCATCCAGCTTAAATTCTACTGATAATATCTTCATATATTTCATCATCACTTTGAACAATAGATCCAAGATATTTAAAATGTATACTCTTAAAATTTAGTATAAAATATAAATTTAAATAAGTAGTTATAATATTACAATAAATATATATATTCATTTCTTTAATTCATGCTATATTAGTTATTCATATAGATATATCTAGTGTGCAATAATGATTTTACGTATTTGCTCCTTTTTAAATTATCTACTAAACATGCTTCTTCTACTTAATTAAATTAAAAATTTTGCTTCTTTTTTTAAATTTGCCTTTAATCGACATGTGTTAGAGAAGTAAAATGATGTGTATAATTTGGCAAAATTATAATAATATCTTTTTTCTTTCTGACTATTTTGTCTACATATAATTAATGAGAGAGAAAAGATTAAGTTTTTATTTAAAATAATGAAAATTATATCAGCATTGATGACAATTAAAGCGTCGGCTTTCTATTGACCTAGTTAGTAGAGCAAATGCATTAAGAAATGTATGAGGATAATTAGAGGTAGATTTAAAAAGAATTGATAAGAATTATTAGAAATGACGACCTTTGTTTATTAGATTTGAATGAGAATTTAATTTTTAATTGACATAACGGAGAAAATTGATATAGCTTAAAAGGGATATTTTCTAAGAAAAATTTAGCCCAAAATAATCTTTTGCAAATTTTGTCACTGTAACGATAAGACTAACATTGGTAGCTAGTCCACAAATCTTTTGCAAATTTTGTAATATTAGAGTTGCCAAGTTCATACATCTATAAATATTTTCAATTTTAGAGGAGAAAAAGTCACAAAAATAGCAAAAAAAAAAATGTAAAAAAAAAAACAAATCATAAATACTAATTGATTTCGGCGTATTCAAACGGAAACGGAGAAAAAAAGCCTTATCAAACGAGGCCTCAATAAGAGAGTGATCATTAAAATCTCACTCAATAGTATGCATCATTGATCTATTTCTATATATGATAAATTTGCTTCATCGAATTATTATGGCTCTGCGAGACTACCTAATTGGTAGCTAGAGCAACCAATGAAAATTGAATCCTAAAGCCTTGGTGTAAAAACTGACACTTTTATATGACTACCTCTCAGACCAATACTTATGGATTGACTGACACCAAGTGTCGCCACCAAGTCGTCTATCAAGAATTTTGAAAGTGGCACTAAAGGTCATTCAAGAAAGACTCATGCGATAGGGAGAGCCATAAATGATTGGATTGCATCATCTCGAGGGAGGAAAATGGTCATAAGCCTCTATGGTCCATTGTGAGAATCAACTGAAGGACAAACTTGTCATACATACATTTGTCTTTTGAGTGCTTTATAGAGAAGGGACTGTATTATCCAGAAGTATAAAAAGACAGCATCTTCAACATATTCGAAATACAAAATATGTGTAACTGGAATGTTCCAAAGATTCCCCTACTTAACACGTGGTATTGGATATGGTTTATTTATTCTAGGTAATCAAGTTTCCCATGGGCATAAACCCATATGGTTAATTACAGTTTAATAAAAAGTCTAAGAATACACTCAATTAAGGATGTTCATTAATTTTTTTTTGGGTTGGTTTATGAATGATCTTCTAAGGTTCCTTTATAGAGTGGAAAATAAAGACTCAAATTAGTTATTCATCATGCAACATGTGACACATCAAAGCGCACAAAGGTCAGTATATTGGAGGTCGAGTTATGTTAAGAAAATATGTCATATGTGACAAATGAAAATATAAAGATGTGTCATGTCATCCAGTAACATGGATATATGAGGCTTATAGTCTCCAAAAGAGTGGGGATTTACCCAATGACGAGAATCATAGCGATCTTGAATATAAAGAGGAGTAAACGTACCAATAAGATACAATCCATGACCTAATCCACTATAGGCAGAAATGAAAGAGCTTACAAATCAAACCCAACCAGAGATTAAAGATGTCCATTATTTGGACTTACAATCCAACCTCAAAATGATGACCAACATCACTCACTTAGGCGTATGAAACCTTGATGTCCAATCTTTAACCAAAATATAATATATAATATAGAAATGGGGATTTATAACCTTGCCATTGAAGCAAATGCCTGAGCATGAATGGACATGATATGCTTGTGCATTTTTCTAAGTAAATTGCAAAAAAGTAAATATAACATGCTGACTCCATGATAGTGTATATTTGAGATTTTCATTGGCATTAGGGATGGAGTCAATTATTATTTTGAAAAGTGGCTTTTGGAAACGCAATGCATTTAATTTTAAGGAAAACATTTCTTTTCCACATTGTCGTTACTTAAGTCAGTCAATTATTTAAGGTGAAAAAAATTAATATCATAAGAGTTCAAAGAGGACACAAGTCTGGGCCAACCCAAACAAAATAAGTAAAGAAACTTAGGAAAACATGCAGTTCAAGTGTGCAATTAAAGTAATTACATCAATCATCATCACATAATAAAATAATAAAAAAAAATGCTAAAAGTGCAGCTATATTTTGCAATACACCTAGAAACATAAAGAGGTTGTTGAGCTTTACCATAATTACAACTTAGTTTAAATCAATACATCAATAATATCGCATGTGGGATCTTAAACGATTTCATCTACATCATAAATTGACCTTCTACCGTCGAAAATAACACACATACCTACATAAATTTCATAAACTAAAAAGTACTTTAGTAAAAAGGTAAAATAACACATTTGGCCCTACAAGAGACAATAAACTTAGCACATTAAAATTTAAGTTTACATAACCACGCAGGGCTAACCATAAATTAATGTCAAGCTATATCTTTAGACCCCTATTGGTCATGCATATTTAGGGCATGAACTCATTATTATAACACCTACAAGGAATATTAGTCACATAATCATTTATATTTAATCACCTCTTTATATGCATGGCCACCTACAAGATAAAATTATTATATATCTCTATCCTAATCATTTAAGAGCAAGTATCCACAACATCAAACCACAAATCAATAAAGAAATAAGTCAAAACAATATAAATTGATATACATTGTTTTGTGGTAATGGTGGTAATCAATTGTTAGTCCGTGTGGAATATAATTGTGTCAATCAATCGGGTTATATGGTTGCTTCAGATCTTAACTTAGTTTGTGGTGCTCACTGGGATGGTGTGGGCAGTTCTTCGCCTGCTTGGGTTCTAGAGCTATGAACCTGAAAATTTTCCACGTCCCAACGTAGCATAGTTTGCTTGGAGAAAAGACAAAGCACAGAATGTTGCAGTGCTCCAGATCCAACGCTAAGTTGCTGTTAGGTAGACTAGAGACAGAGCTTTGAGCACCGTGATGCTCCAAACTAGCACCGCAGCGCCACAAGACCGACTGAGATATTTTTCTTTCTCGTTTTCTTAAGGGGGCATCGCTTGGTGGTTGTAATTTTATCTCTTTGTTTGTTCTTATGTAAATGTGGTGTAAGAGAGAAGATAGATATGTGCTAATTCTCCCATATTTTCATAGTGAATTTTTTGTTGTTGTGTGGCTCCATGGTTTTTTCTCGATTTTTTAAGTTTTTTCACTTTAAATCATGTTGTTCTTTTCTATCCATTATTTTTATCTTTCTTGTTTGTTTCACTTCGATGTTTACTTACCACCCCGAGCAACAATACCTTGGGTCAATGATTGGTGGTGATAATTAGAACGATGAGGGATGCGGCAACATTGATATGCGACAACCTTGAGCAACAAAGTAAGGTTACGAGCTATAGTCCTTTTTTTCATTTGAAATTTGCTTGATTTATGCAAATTTTGAATTCGTACAAAATAGAAATTATAAATATTTTAAATCTTCTACATATCTAGACAAATTATTCTTTTTTTAAACTTCAAACTAAACACCACATAAATCAAATCTCATGTACCTTTTACTTTGAACTCTTGATACTTATAAGCAATAAGCTTCAATCTCTTTTTAATTTCATATGACACACCAAAAAAATTAAAGACTGATTTACGTTTTTAACACAAACTTCACCATTTGTATAATATAGCAATCCATTAACTCTTGCCAATGACCTTGATGAAACCCTCAATAAAGAAAGTCGAAAGGAAGTCATATTGGGTCGAGAGAGTTTCTCGACATATCACCAAAAAAAAAATGGGGACAAGTTGTAACACATAAACTTCACCATTTGTAAGTAACCATCACTAGGGGATCTCTTAATGAAGAGATTTTTCATTCAAATTTTGAATAGAATAGCAAAAACCTTTATCTCCTATACTGAAATGTAAAACTTTTTTACGAGCAGCTCGCCTCCTCTTTGCACATGTCGCAAAACTCAATTGAACCTCCTTGTCACCAAGCGACCTTTGTGTAAATTACGATGCTTATTAATGCACCTCCCATAAATACCATCTTGGCTCTATCTCCTCCTACCCAGTCCTCCACTTTGCATCTCATCTAGCCGCCAACTCCTACCCATTTTCATCATGTCTCATGTCATTAATAACCAAACATAAATATAACAAAGAGGATAAGAAATTTTAAAATTGATTTTATTTTAATTTTAAAAGTTATGTGTGCTAATAATAAAGTTTATATTTAAATATATAAATCCTATAAATTTTGAATGCTATGAGTTTAACTGCCCCACAAAACTGCAGTTTCCCCAAACAAACACGATTTAAGCGGGTGTGCGTGTTGACCCGACAGACCCATTAACCTAATTAACATCTGGACCGCCGATCGTTGAACGAGAACTGATCTGACGGCTTGCAGTCCATAGCAAATCGAAGGTTCGTCATGGAATCGAATTAAAACCCTAGGATTTGGGAGTAGCTAAAAGAGTAATCTTTCTCTTCAAAACCGCCGTGGTTGGATCGTTCTCTTCGCGACCCGAGAGATCTGCACGAGATGGTGAGGGGATTTTGCCTTCCTTTTGTTGATGTGCCTTTTTTTTGGTTCGTTTGATCGACTACGCATTTTCGTGTGCAGGCGCCTAAGAAGGAGAAGGCTGCGCCTCCGGCTTCTAAGCCAGCCAAGTCTGGTGGCGGGAAGCAGAAGAAGAAGGTTTATTTATTTATTTATTTTTTTGGTAGATTTGGGATTAGAAGGGAATGCGTTGTCGCATCGATTTGACTTGTATCCTCTGAGCGTTATTCATTTTATGCATATGCGAAGATACCATTTTGTTGAAATATTTTCTCTTTGAGATGTGGTTTGCAGAAGTGGAGCAAAGGAAAGCAGAAGGAGAAGGTGAACAATGCTGTTCTCTTCGATCAGGCAAGCTACGATAAGATGCTTACGGAAGTCCCCAAGTACAAGATGATTACTCCATCTGTACTATCTGATAGATTGAGGGTATGGGTCTTATTATTATTTTTGGTTAACAGTAAATTTTCTTCTATTAATAAGTGACTGGTAATTGTGCTTACTTTGAGGGATTTCTGCATTAGGAAGAATCTATTGTGCATGAAAGTCTTTTGGGGTCCTTTATTTTAAGTTTTAAGTTTTAAAACAATCGATCGTTGGTTGCAAATTATAATGGATAAAGTTGAAAAGTGTTAGGGTCAATTAGCATGGTGGATTGTTAGATTGAGGTAATATGTTATAATTGTAATGGGTGTTATAATGTTTGAAAGATTGTTGAAGTAATGTGAGTGTATGATAGGTCATTAATGAGTCACATGGCTTATTGTAGCTCTATATATACTTTTCATTTGGGAGTATTAGGTATGCAACACAATGATCTAAGCCCCTTATTGTGATTCTTCTCTTCTTCCCCTTCCTCAATCCTTCATTTTGTTGAGCTATTGAGTTTCTAGATGAATGGCGGGCGCTTGACGCTGCATTCAAATTATTATTAAATGGAAAGCACTTGCTTAAGCTCCTGATATGATTCAATCAAACATCAATGTAATCTCTTATATTCCAACTATCCAATCAACAATACAAGCACCTACTCAAGTTTTTTGCTTGATTTGATTGGCAATACAAACATCTTCTCCTGTTCTTTATTTCCATCCATTATTTTAGAAGATACTACAGGCCTAACCAATACTACTCCAATAACATTGCAGTAGTTACATGATTTATAGGAGCTAGGAGATGAATGGCCGCCCACCTCTTTTACCACGAGGAAATCATAAAAAAGAAGTTTGACTCAATGGCCGCCGACCTCCTGAAGATTCGCCAATTTTTGTGCATGTATTTCATGTCTTCATGATTCTTCTTGGATTTTTTATGTGGTTTGATTCTATTTTACTATCTAATTTGGTCTTAAGCGCAAGCTCAATTTTGATGGCTCAATAACTATTAAGGTCAATAAGTGTAGTGTGTTATTAGATTATCTTAATATGTTATGATTGTAATGGGTGTTATGGTGTTTAATATGTAGCTTAATTGATTTTAGTGCCTAATAGGTCTTTAATAAACCATATGGAATATTGTAACTCTATGTATACTTCCTATTGGGGAGCATTAGGCATGGCAATGAAATGATCTTAAGCCATTTATTGCAATTCTTCTTTTCTCATTCCACAATCTCCCATTTTTTAAAAATTGCTATCAAGCTCAAAATATTGTTAATCATTAAAATTCTTCATATTGTAACAAAAAGTCATCATATGTTTAAATCATCGCTTATTTTTAAGTCATGACGTACAACACGGTGTACATACGACCTATTTGTTTGGCGCGACACGACAGATCAAAATAACGCGCACTATTTGCACCATGCATGCGCAATGGCGCCATGCATGGCGCAAATATATTTAATAGTATTTAATACAAATAAATATATTTGACTTATTTTACATTGTGTGTCATGTTTAAAATGGCGCTAGCCGCACCTGGCTTTATGCATCATGGCTCCATAGAAAAAATTGCGTTATGGTGTGTCATTCACCATTAACAGGTATGACTATTTCCGTATCAATAATGTCACTGATTTGAATGTATTTATGTTTTGGACAATTTTTTTAGAGCAATGCTTTTGTATTAGATGCAACTTGGGCTTATTCACTTCTAATTATTTGAAAGTATTGGTTATGGATCCTATGGAATAACCCAATCTCTACCCTATACTTGTTGTGGGTCAATTATGTAACATATTTTGAAGTCGATGTTGAAGTGGTGTTTCTTCTATTCCTAAGCAAGACATTTATGGGACATAAGTTCAATCTGATTGAATCAACTACAATGAATAGTTTGAACTTTCAACAATTTAAGAACATTGAATTATTAACTTAGGTAACTTAAATAATCATAGAGCTATGATCTACGAGGCATGTTAAAAAACACTCTCATTGTCAAGTCCCAAGCCTTCGTGAGAAAAATAGAGGGTTGTGTTTGGTAGTTGTTAGCCAGCATAAAACTTATCGAATAATCATTACATGAATCTTGTAATACATTGTGTTACTGTCAGGACGTTCCCTTTAAGCGATGTGTTGTATTGCCTGAATATAGTGAGAAGTGTGTAAGGGCCGTTGCACTGACACCTGAGTGCAGTGTTAAGCAAGGGTTTCCACATCATGGATGGATGTGGGCAATCCTTGAAATTAAAATTAGGATAAAAACTTGGAATATAGATTTTTTTACAGACAAATTAATTTAATTAATATATATATATTATGATTCATAGGAAGATAAAATATTCTATGCATTTAAGAAACTAAATGGGTTGGAGAGAAGACTAAGGATATTGATAGTTTAGGATATAAACTATAGTATTTGGGTACGAGTTGTATTAGAAATAATGTAGATGTGATTATTGATAAGAGTTTGAAGGATAATATTATTGAAATTAACAGAATTGGAGATATAGTTATAGTTTTAAATATTGTTGTTGATGCTAATATTATTAATATTATAAGTGTTTATTCTTCGCATGTAGGTTTAGATATGTGTTCAAAATTAAAATTTTGAAATAACTTGAAAGAATTAATACAAAAGATATCTCTTAAAGAAAAGTTTTTATTACAAAAGATTTTAAATAAACATGTTGGTACAGTGGTAGAGTATTTTAAAAGCATTCATAGTGCTATGAATTTGGAATGAGTAATGAATGTAGTATGACCATATTAGATTTTACTCAAAAAAGAAGAGAATTTCTTCACTTATAAGCATGGATATAGTAAATTTAGATGAATTTTTTAATAAGAAAATAGATTATTTAGATTACAAAGATTGTAAAGTTATTCCGAGTGAAAGTTTATGTACCAAATATTGCTTATTAGTTTTAAACTTTAAATGATGTGGCAAAATATAAAAAAGAAAGTAAAATGTTGTCCTAGGATTAGATGAGGGCATTGAAAATATACTAATAAAAATATTTTTGAGAATAAGATTCAAGATCTTATTTTGATCGTGCATGAGGAAGGTAATATTGTGTGAGAGAAAATAGTTAGTGATATTAAGAATAGTATAAAGTATGCACTTGGAGTGAATCAAAATATGTAAGGAAAAAAAAAAGAAGCTTTGTTATAATAATTGATTTAGATGTAAATTTTCAAAAAATGGGAAGAACATAAAGGGGCTCGTATGGATTCTAACAAAGCAATATATGATGAAAAAATTAGCTTTTAATGATTTATATAATATATTCAATACCAAGGTGGGTGAAAGATGTATGTATAAGTTAATCAAGCATAAAGACATGATAAGTATGTATTTAGTTCAAGTAAAGTGCATTAATAATGAAGATCAAAAGTGTTTTTATTATAAAAAGATATTTAACATAGGTGAATAAAATATTTCGATAAGTTTTTCAATGAAGATAGTGAGATTTCAATTAACTTTAGTAACCGCAGCACCCTAATTGAAAATAGTGTTTTTATTTTTTATTTTCGTATTAGTAAAATCGAAGTTAGAGAGGCTTTAAAAAGTGAAGTGTGAAAAAACTGTTGGACCTATTGATTTAATAGAGGCGTGGAAATGTTTTGAAGATGAAGGAATTTCTAGGCTTACGAAACATTTTAATATTATTGAACATTAAGAATATGCCAAATGAGTAGAGGAGTGTGTTGGTTCTTATATTAAGAATAAATTTGATGCACAAGAGTGTGTGATTTGTAGAGGAGTTAAGTTGATATGTCATACATTAAAATTGTAGGAGAGAGTTATTGAGCATAGGTTATGACGTGATACTAATGTTTCTCAAAATCAATTTGGATTCATGCCGGGTAGGTTTACTATGGAAGCTATACATTTATTGAGAAGTTGATAGAGAAGCATAGAGAGAATAAGGAGGATCTTCATATGATATATATTGATTTAGAGAAAGTATATATAAAGTTCCAAAAGAAGTATTTTGGGAAGTTCTGGAAAAGAAAGGAGTTAATAATGCTTACATTCAAGTCATTAAGGATATGTATGTGTAGGTGTTGTTACTTGTGTTCAAACACCAATTAGATTACATAAGGGGTTAGCTTTAAGCCTATATCTTTTTGTTTGTCATGGATGTTCTTACTAGACATTTACAAGAGAATGTACCTTGGTGTGTGCTTTTTGCTGATGATATTTTCTTGTTGATAAGAATAAAGTGGGAGTTGAACGAAAATTTGAATTTTGGAGGTCAACCTTAGAGTTTAAAGGTTTTCATTTGAGTATATCTAATGCCAAATATATTGAGTATAATTTTATTAGCAAAAGATCTAGTGGGGGGATTGTGACTTTGGGCGATCAAATCCTTAAAAGGAGTACACATTTTAGATATCTCGGGCCTATGGTTCAAACTGATGGTGAAATAGATAGAGATATTATTAGTAGAATTCAAGTTGGATGGTTGAAGTGGAGGAATGTGTCGGGTTTGTTGTGTGATAGAAAAATACCTCTTAAACTTAAGAGAAAATTTTATAAAATAGTGGCGAGATTTGCTATGGTTTATGGTGTAGAATATTGGCCATTAAAAATGAAGCATAAAATTAAGTTAAGTGTTGCAGAGATTGGGATGCTCATGTGGATGAGTGGCTTTACTCTTAGAGACAAAATGCTAAACGAGTATATATACGTGAAAAGGTTGGAGTAGCTCCAGTGGCAAATAATATTAGAGAGAGTCACCTTAGA
Organism: Dendrobium huoshanense; assembly: GCA_016618105.1. NCBI lineage: Eukaryota > Viridiplantae > Streptophyta > Magnoliopsida > Asparagales > Orchidaceae > Dendrobium > Dendrobium huoshanense. The sequence goes on along the minus strand of CM028345.1, from coordinate 53,070,744 downwards.
TGGTTTGGTCATATAAAATATCGGCCTTCCGATGACTCAGTTAGGAGAGTAGATTTATCAGATTTGCCTATGTTAAGAATGTAGAGGTAAATCTAAAAAGATTTGGTTAGAAAGTATTAGAAATGACTTTTTTGTTATATTTTAATGAAGATTTGACTCTTAATAGGTCACAATGGAGGAAAAAAATTCATGTTGTCATCCCCACATAGTGAGATAAAGACTTGATGTTGTTGTAATCCTACGAGTATAAGTTTGTATATAAGTTCATTTGATTGAGGTACAATTGTGAGTATGTGACTACCTAATTCTAGAGTAAGAATCTCCTTGTACGATCATGAGGCATTGATTTCTCACTATTTAACTTTAGTTCGTTATTCGTATTTAATAAACTTCTTTTATATTGGATTTATCAGTGATCTAAGTATTGTTCAAATTTGGGTACATAAAAAATTCTATTTATGAAAACTAAATTACAATTTCCCATTGTTGTTATATGATTGTAGATCCTTGATAATTTCTTTGAATTATTTAGTTTATTTGATTATCACTTGAGCTTTATTTAAGTACTGCCCTATTATATTTAAAGAAAACAGGTGGGCTTATAATAAAAACTCGTACATGCATGCAATTGGGGTGTACAAAAAAAACATGGTGCTTTACAAAGATTGAATTTAAGAGAGGAGCAAATGAAATACTTCCATACCGTTTAGTTGAAAAAAGAGAGAAAATCATTTTAAGGCTGGCTTTAATGCTTGAATCTAGCGGAAGCCAAGAATTCAAAAGCCAATTCACTTTCTGTTTTCGTCCATCTCTTTCATGTCCTGTTTTGTATTTTTTTTCCTGCATACCTCTCGCACAAACTCAGAAACAAACTTCGCTATTTGGGCATGATCTTTGTTGACTAAGCTATTTCCTTTGTTTTTTTGAGATGTTAGCATGCAGTACTTTGTTAGGCATCATTACACTTCATTTGTGCACATTTGATAATGGCAGTGAACATCAAGAGTTGGTGTGGCTGG